>VZTZ01018477.1:526708-784184 GCA_013400955.1 Drymodes brunneopygia | reverse complement strand
CGGCAGGGGGAGCCGGCAGCGAGGCGGAGCGCCGCGGCCGCCGGGCACCGCTGCCGGGGAGCGCTGCCGGCGCTCGGAGCCCTTCTCGGGCACTGCCCGGCCCCACCCCCGAAAGTCCTCCGAGCCTTTCAGAACGGGCGGCCGTGCTCCCCGAAGACGGTGCTGTTTGCTTGGGTCCAGGAAAAACAGACGGGGAGGCAGCCGCATCTCCAGCGTGGCTGGAGCCCGGACCGCGGGTGCTCCGCGCAGCGGGACCCCCGCGCCGCTCTTGCCCGCGGGGTCGCGCCCGCGGGAGCGCGTTCTCACCCAAGAGAGTGAGGTGCGTTGCTGTCGCTGAGCCCCGGCTGCGGAGAGGCAGCTGCTGGCTCCGGAACGTTTCGGAGGGGTTTTGTCACACTTCAGCAAGTGAAGTTTGTTCAGGCTCATCTTCTGGTGAGAGTAGAAGTGGCGTGAAAGGTACCGGCAGTTGTCTGAGAAACGTGGGTTTTCAGTGGGACGTTCGCGTAGTATGATTTGAAACGCCGATGTACTTTTATTCTCGCTGTTATTTAACTGGACTGTCTTCGGTCTGTGGCATGGCTGTATTTCGGCACTTTCTGATTTGAGGAGTCTCAGTTACCATTCTGCAACGATGCAGACGGAAACACCTCAGTCAGTTGTATACACCTATCATTCTGTGTGGATTGCTTACCAGATAAATGACAACTATTAGGGTTTGTTGTATCGTTCCAGATGCTGAGTGTGCATTGTAGATTGACACAACGATAATCTGCCCGGGATTATTCCTGGGGGGCAGCTGGAGTGGAGGGAGCTGTCAGTGCATCTGTTCCTTCAGCAAACCGGACTATTGGCAGGAGAGGTCTGTGCATGCAGGCACATGCAGCCTTGCGAAGATGGTTAGAATTTGCAGGATTATTGCTGAGAAAAACATCCTAAAACTAAAAGATGTTGTTAAAGTTATAGTGATCGCATGTTCTGGGAGCCCTATGATAGTGCATCTGAAGGTCTTACTTTCTGAAAGCTGACTGACCACTCTTGGTTTGATTTTTGGTGTAAAAGGCTGATCTGATATGATGCTAGCCCAGCTAGAGTGCTGTAAAGTAGATTTTTTTTTCATAGTGGAAATTGAACTCAGATCTTACTTTTAGCAGTTTGAGCATCTCCTGGTTGTTACATAAGGCTGATTTAGTTCAGAAAAGTTTGACTTAGAATTGTTGAACTTGCTGATGTCATATATGTAACACATAGTCAATCAAAAGTATATTGCTGCCTTGAAAGGCTGAGATATGGCCTTGGATACTTGGCTTAGTCTACTGAAAGATTTTAGTAGATTTCTGGATTTTGTGCTGTGTTCCCACCTTCCCCTCCTGCAGGTACCGATAATATAACTTTATTACATTTGAATTCATCTCATTTTCTTATTTTAATGCTGAACAGCTGTGAGGAGTCCTGCTGAGAGCTAAGGTTTTGCTCTGGAGTGTTGCAGTTTACTTCTCTGTTCCAGAGGTTGTTTTGAACTAAGTAGTGTAAACACTGGCTTCTGAGTTGTACTGCTTATTCCTTGGGATGTTGTAGCAGATTTGTTTTGGTTGACAAAGCTGAAGGCATTAATATCTGAAGTGTCTCATTTCTTTTAATCTTTAACTAGTGCTGTTTTCATAAAATATTTACAGGTAGTAGGAGTGCCTGTGCACTTTGTAATGGTCCATAAACATGGTTGTAGCAGATTTGTTGTACTCATTTCCTGTTGAGCAGAGATGTAACTGTGTATTGCTGCTGTTTTCAGAAGAAAGAGTTGTGTGATCGTTTTATTTCACTTTCTTTTCCCCCAGCTACTTAGGGAAGCCATGTGGATTCTGACTTCTGTTGATGTAGTCTTGCACAAACACAGGATTTTCAATGAATGAAGTTCATTACTTTTCAGGGAGTAACTGTATGCTACAGTCTATGAACTGCAGAAATACAATATAAGTCTCCTGCAAATTTTGGCTTTTATGTTAGAGGTTGCATGCAGGAATTCAGGCAAGGGAGCAGCTGAGCTCCTGGGGTGAGCAGGAGCAGAGAGACCCGTTTCTGCCCTCTGGTCTGCAGCAGCTTTATCAGCAGTGTTGGCTGGGTCTGATTTCTCTGCTGCGGGACACGTAAGTGGATTGCTGATACCACTATCAGTTGATAGTAGGTGTGTACTACCAGTACTATGTGTTGATAGTGGGGAGGAGGGTGTGTGAAATCCGATACTGTGCCACTTCATGTAAAGCACTATCTGGTAATTGGTGGATATGTTGTGATGATGGGCTTTTGAATAGCGGTGAAATACGATTTAGCTTGAGATTTAACATCTGGTTTATAAAATGTTGATATGCTCTTGATGTTTGGTAATGTATGTTCTGAAGTTACTATGGCTCATGAGATGAATTGCTATTGCTATGGCCGTAAATATAGGAAGCAGCACTGAGGAGCGTCTCCTTTTCTGTAACATCATTTTATGGAAATGTTTAACGGGCATTCTTGTCAGTGCAGAGTTCTCCAAATTATTGCTAATCAGTCTGTTTCTCTTTATTATTATCCTTTTATCCTCTCTGGCATGTGTATGCATTCTGATTTGGAAACGGTGTTAAGTTACAGCCTCTATGTTCGTTCTATCCTAATGTGTTTTGCTAAGCAGTAGCTGCTTCAAAAGAACGAGTTCTTGGGGTTTTTTCTTTTGTTATTTTTTCAAACACTATAAACATTTTTCAAACGGACCCTTTTGAGGTATGTTTGCCAACTCTTGGCAGTAGGCTGGGTTTAATTTCCAGGCTGCAGCATTGCAGCTGTGACCCGTGAAAGGCAGGTGGCACTCTGCTCTCTGCAGTTCTTACAGACACCTGGGGAATGCCACAGCCCGAGCTGTGCACTTCAGCTACGGTTTGCTGTTAAATCTGTTGTTGCTAAAACAGCAAATTGTTTTTTAAAAAAAAGGTTGGGGCTTTTATTTTAGTTTTCTTTGTAAATATTTCCTGTGATTTATTTAAGAAATTTGCCAGTTTGCATCTAACTATAGCACATTTGCTTAACATTTGTCAGGAAGGTAGCAAATGTAAACCAAGTTAATGATCCTCAAACTGCAGTCTAATTAGTGTCCTCTTGATTTTTTGCTAGAATGTATATTCCAAAGCCCGCAAATCTTTTGTCATTTAGTGGATTTGTTCATGCATCTGTTTTCAAATTTGTGTTTTCCCTGGGGTACTTTAATGCATTCCAACTGTCTGCTTTGTAGTATCAACTCTTTATCTCCATACATAAATATATTAATAAAATTAATCTCCGTTTGGGGAGATTGATTTTGGAGGAAATTTCATAGTGTCGCAGTATATATTAGAAAGTCAGGCAACTCATAAAAAAGCTGATGTTTGTCAGTGATAGTAGCAGAAAACTGGTGTTGATACAGAGTCTGCACTGAGGCCTTTGCAGTGAAACTCTTGAGTTTAACTCAACTGTTGAAACTTACCCTTTCAAATATTTGTAACTTATCCTTTCAAATATTATCATTTCTTTGCTTGAAACAAAACACAGTTTGAATGACCTGTTCAGAAAGTTTAAATGCTGTGTAGTATGTCAGCTGTACTATCATTTCCAGACTTATCTCCCATTAGCTTATCTGTGTTATGAAATTTCTTGCATGACATTCCTTTTCCACTTTTTCTTTTTAAAATCAGTATATATCCCTGAGCTCCAGTATACCTTAGAATTGTTGGATCTTAATTTCTGACAGAACTGGTCAATCTTGTCATGGGTTACCAGCCTCAGTAATGGAGATTAGTTTTGTTTAGGGCATGTTGATTGAGCAACTCTGAATATTTGGCATATAATATTCTGATCTTTTAATCCCTTGCTAGATGAATAGCAACATATATCCATTTTGCAGTATTTGTTTGGTTTAGGAGAAGTTCAGAGAAATTATAACTTGGAAAATGCTGAAATACAGCCTTTTACTTTCCTCTCTCTGTAATATGGGAATACATTCTTATGCCTTACTAAGTATATGGGATGAATGGATTAGAGAACATGTGATGGCTGCAGGATTGGCTTATAATGTGAATTGTGTGGGCTGAAGAAATGGGCTCCACTGTGAATTACATTGATTTTCCCGCTTCTTTTCCCCAGCTCTCTCCAAATTTCAAAATTGAGCTGCTGTCTTTGGTGCTGTTGTCCTTCTCTGAATTGCTAGTCTAGTTGGAAACCCAGAATGCTATTGAAGTGTTCTTTCTGGTTAGACTTAGGTTTAACTGGGAATCAGGAATGCTTAATAGAGAGTTAGCTATAAGGCCTCTGTAGCTAGGGAGGGAATATTTTAATAATTTTGGGCCCTGTTCTTCTGACTCACAGTAATCTTACTGCTGAATCAGTTGTTTGTGTTACTGGTGAACTCCACAGACAAAGGCATGAGAATAAGTATTTGTATTTTCAAAAGTTTTTAGGCAGCTGTTTTTCACTGTGTTTTCTTAAAAAAAAAAGTCACTTCAGAAATTCCTGTTGCCTTTTTCTTTCACTGTTTGTACATTTGCTTTTTGACCATCTGTGTCATTTCAGTGACCTGCTTTCACTGGAAGCCCAGTAACGTTTGCATTGGCAAACCCCCCTAGTTATGAAGGGCACCCTGGGAGCATGGTTGAAATGACCTTGTTGTCTGAGAAAATGTATGGGATGAAACCCCTTCTGTTGACCTTGTCTGGCAGTGAAATTGCCCAGTGCTTGAGTGACTTTCCAGTTATAGGAAGATAGGCCATGTGTATTATTTTGTGTCTCTGAAAGTCTGGCAGAGTTTTAGGGTTTCTTTATAAGTCAGTCAAAGCTGAAGACTGTGAAAAGAGATTATCTACAGTCATTGGGCTGTTATGCTACATAACATGACTTCAGTTGCTGATGGTCTCTTCTCTTGATGGTCTTGCTTGCTTTCTTATTCTGAACTTGCAGTAGGGATATATGGTTTTGTCATATAAACTGTCTGTGTGTGTTTTCCAAATTCGGGCTGCTTCTCATGCTCCAGTGCATGCTTTTCCTGGTTGCTTTTTGAACCTAAGCAATGGTATTGAAATGTCTAGGAGACAGTACGTATGCAGAATTGCTACTGGTGTCAGATGTTATATTACCCAATGCTGCAGAACAAGACTCCTAGCTTAGCCAAAAGATGGGATTTCAGCTTTGGACAGTTTTCTGATAGTGCTCTTCAAGGTATATCAGCCTGGGGTAGGCCAAGAGTCTGATGGCTCTTATGATCTTCATCAGTAGCTGTGATGCTGAAGTTGCTAAAGATGATGTTGGTACTGTTGTTTGTCTGTTGTGCTCGTTTTCTGTAAATTCCTGTTCTGGATCTTGACAAAATACTTCAGAAAAACCCAACCAACCAGAAAACCCCCTTAATTCCTATCCTCTGTTAACTTCTCTTTGTGACCTGAACACCATGGTATTGCTGTGTTTCCTGAAGGCAGGCAGATATAGATGGAGGATGCCATGCCATTAGAGAGTCAGAGTGCTGTTGTAGTTTGCTGTCCACCTTGAAAATTCTGGGACTGTGTCAGTCTTTTGCCTGCTGGGTGCCTTTAGTTGTGCCAGCGTTGTGTGGAACCACAGTGTAAACAGTGCTAGGGAACTGATCTTCTTAACACTTGGCCTTTGAAGTACCCATGGCCGCTGATCCCAGTAGAGTTCCCTAGGCACTGGTCTCAGTGTAACTGCAGGTTTTCAATGACTTGTCAGGTGAGGAAGGATGGGAGAAAAGGATTGTGTGTGCAGAATAAAATTCTGATTGGTCCCTCAGATAACAATGAAATGTGTAGGATTTTGCCTCAGTGTTTTAGAGTGTATCCAGATAGTTTTTTGTTATGACAGCTTTACAAGAGGCAGCAAGCTCTCTCGTGGAGGCTGCAAATGGACTAAGGCACAGCCGTATGCCTGTCTCCACCAGCAGTCTAAACTCACCTCCTGGGGAGTGAGCTACCTGAGAGGCAACGCCTCATTGCACTGCCCTTGAGTGTGTCAGAAGTGGGGAAATTCAGGGTAATAAGCTGTTAAATACTGAAGTTCAGTCTTCCAGAGCTTGTCTGCTAGACCTTACTCTACTGAAAAATGATAAGGGAATCTAATACGTGCTGTTGGAATTGATAGTACAAAGCTACAAAGCTCCTCTGCATTTCTGTGCCAGGGGCATGAGTTGGTGCATACACTTCTAGAGACATGCAAGAGGTGACATTGGTGTTTGTGGGAAGAAAAACTTCTCTTGACGCATATGGTAGAAGTCCTAAAATGCTGTTACCCTGAGCTCTGGAGACTTGTCTAACTGATGTAATTCTGTTGTAAGTCTTGATCAGAGTTGACAGACTTTCTTGAATTGTCTAAGAAAATTGCTAGATTTTCCAGTTTATTTTCTATTTCTTTCCTAAGCTCATAGTGTCAGACTCTACCTAAGCATTAGTTAAATCTTTAATATAGAAGGCAACCCAGTGAAGCCTGGGCATCATCCTTTAATGTCTGGTTACAAAAAAAAAAAAAAAAAAAAAAAAAAAGGTGATACTCACACAACAAAAAAAAAAAGTGTAGCTATCAACCACAGCAAAAAGAGATCTGAGCTCTGGGGCTGAACTGCTGGTCTTTTGCCATTGTTGTTTATTGTTTTAAATTAAATTAATGGTCTGGGTGGAGGAACTTGATTTTTTCCTCCAGTATTCTTTAGGCAAGTTTTCAAGTACTTTTGATTAGAAAATTCCATTTTTGCTCACTTATCTGTAACTGTCAGAGGAGATTGTTTTGCAAATTTATTTAATCTGAAGGCCAACGAGATCAGGATTAAATTTTGAAGAAAATTAATCTTGAACTAGAGGTAAACACTTAATTCTGATATTTAACTTGGGTCTTTATATTTTTCTCTCAAACTCGTAATCATAAAGTGCTCTTAAAATATCTTGAGCAAACATGTTATTTTTCTTAGAGTACCCCTATGAACTCATTGCTGGCAATGCCTATCCTACCTCTTGGGAAAAGGACACGTTAGTCTTTTTATGGGATGACTGTTGACAAAGCTTGTCCTTCAGCTTCACTTATAGAACTGCTGTGTTGTAATTGTTTCTTTTTACCAGAAGGCTAAAAAAAGAACTAGTTTGCTGTGGAGGCATATCACTAATATTTTTATAAGAGGAAATATAAGACTTGTTTAATTGGAAATACAGGGAGTTCCATTTGTTTGCGAGGAACAATTCATGTGCTTAACTTACCTTTCAGATTTACTGTGAATTCTGTATAAACCAGACCTGATTTATAATTGTGTATGTTTGTTTTTATTTGGGATTTAGCATTTCCCTTAAAAAAGTCATTTAAACAAGAGGTTTGGGTTTTTTTCCCTGCTACTCTCATCAATGTTGATCTTTTTTATAAGCCCCAAATTTCTAACAATGCCAACACTGAAAATTTTGAAAATGGCATTCAGAATGTGTGCAGCAGTTGACACCAGGCCTGTTCCCAGCTCTGTGCATACACTGAGACCTTCGAAGATTTATATGTAGCCATAGATCTAGTCTAGAGAACCTGATTACAGGTGAAACCTGAGGATCTAGAGATTTCTGGTTTTAATTAACAGCTTTAGTTTGCTTCTTCCAAGCTGGGTGCTTGCCATCTCTTGCATCTTTCTATGTTGTGAAAAGCATTGCTTTATGACGTCTGAGTACCTCGTCTCCTTCTTGATTATTTGGTGGCTGAAAATTTCTAAGCCTTATGAGATATTTTGCATGTGTTGAATGTTCTTACTTCCACATAAAAGCTTATTTTCTACAAATTAATCTTCATTTTGGAATAGCGTTTCTGTGTTTGTATTAATATCTATAGATAGTTGATAATTGGAATGATCAGTCCTCAACAAAGACTATCTGTTCCTGAATCATTTGTGTTTTCTTTTTGGTACTTCTAATGCCACCTTTCATCCCATAATGTTAAGAAGATAAAAACCCACAACCTTTGGCTTCATTATAGCATCTGGGTTTACTTCCATAGTTGTATTACTTGTCCTACAAACATTAGGGTTGTGTGAACTGGAGTGCTCATAGGAGCCTTACTTTTGTGACTGAGTTGTAAGGATTTGAGTTAACAAGACTTAGTATTATATTGTTCAGGTTTATGTGTCATACTGTGACTGGAAGGAGTTTGGAATTGCTCTTGCAGGCAGCTGACTAGGGAGAAAGTGGTGAGCAGAAGATCTCTTCAGCTTTAGCAATGGCAACTGGTATATAAACTAGTAGTTTCTTCTGAAATGTTTCATTTATCTTCTTTTTGCAACAGTAGTTCCCAAGAGTCACCATTTAAACAGCATTTGGGTTTATAACTGTAGCCTTTATGTTGCAAAATGTGGAATGTGTAAGATTTTCATAAGAAAGAATGTTCACTGATGTTTCATCTTCGTATGCTTTCAAGCCTAATCAACAAGGAGGGGGATTTAATCCATGAAACACAGATAACAAGCAAGCTCTGAGTGATGTCCAGGTGTTAGAAGAACAAATTACTTGTTGGTAGAATTGCCTTGTTATGGTTTAGGGCTTGACATCCTTCAGTGATCTCGGACCTAGGGGGAGGTTAACAAAGCTTGGGGAGAAGGATGTCCACCATTGATAGTGCACATATGAAATGCAGAATTTAGGGGCCACAAAGACATCTGGCAGAACTCCCAAGACAATGATGAAACTAACAAAGCCAACTCACCAACTGTGCTGAAATCAGCTCTGTCTGGGTAAAAGGTAATTCTGGCAGGGGCAGATTGCAACCACCAACTCACAGACTACTGACCCAAGAAACCCAGAAACTCAAAAGAAGTTTGAGCATGGGACTAATTAGCTTAGGAAGCAAGAGGATAATTTACCAATAGAAGACAGAATACGAATAAGAGAACTATGTAACTTGCAACGAATGAACATTAATTCCTTTGTTTACTAAAATGTATAAATACTAAAAAGTTTTGATAGTTGGCATGCTTGATTTGTGTAGTATGACTGAGCACCCAAGCTTGTGCAGCTCTGAAATAAATAATCAATATCTCCCTTGAGTGTGTAATTACTGGCTGGTTGCATGCTGGGTAATGAATACAATTTTTCTGGACAACATTTACACCTTAGTCCCAGGAACTCATTGACAGAGAAAGCTGTTGCATCAGTTTTCCATTATCCAGTTTTTCTGGGGGTGTACCTAGCTGTTCAGAAATGAATGGAAATACAGCATCCTTGCCCCAAGGCATCTATGGATGGAATCAGTTTTGTCTGATATGATCACTCCCTGTGTGTTCCACTATAGCTCAGCATGGGAAGTGAAGGATGCAAGTCAACATGCAGAATCACTGAATTGGTAAGATACTTTTAATACTTCTGGCAGTACTATTTTCATACTTTCAGTCTTATAGAAAAGATTCTGTAGACTCTGTAGCTTGTATTTAAATATCAGCTCTGAACTATGTTTTCTTTAAGCCTTGCTTGCTTAAAGTTCTGCTTCAGTAACTCCTGAAAGATCTACTGCTAACTCTTGCCAAGTTTCTAGTGTTTCCAGACCTGTTGGAAGGAGTCCAGAGGAGAGCAGAGCTGGAGCACCTCTCGTGTGAGGACTAAGAGAGTTGGAGCTGTTCAGCCTGGAGAACAGAGGGCTCTGGGGAGACCTTGTGGCACCTCACAATACCTAAAACAGGCCTGTAAGAAAGCTGAAGAAGGACTCTTTGCAAGGACATGTAGTGGCAAGACAAGGGATAATGGCATTAAACTAGCAGGGCAGGTTTAGATTAGATATTAGTAAGAAATTCTCTACTGTGAGTGAGGGTGGTGAGGCACTGGAACAAATTGCCCAGAGAGGCTGTGAACTCTTGGTCCCTGGAGGTGTTCAAGCCCAGCCTGGATGGGGGTCTGAGTAACCTGGTCTAGTGGAAGGTTCTCTGACCATGGCAGGGGTTTTGGGACTAGATAATCTACCTGAAAGGAGGCTGTAGCAAGATAGAGGATGGCCTTTTGTCCCAGGCAACTAGCAACAGGACAAGAGGAAATGGCCTCCAGATGTGCCAGGGAGGTTCAGGTCAGACATCAGGAAGAACTTCTTCACTGAAAGAGTGGTTAAGCATTGGAATGGGTTGTCCAGTGAAGTGGTAGAGTCACAGTTTCTGCAAGTGTTGAAGATGTGTCAGTGCTGTGGTTTAGTAGACAAGGGGGTGTTTGGTCAATTACCTTGGATGTATTTTCCAACCTTAATGAGGTTGGAAAATTAAAGTCCCTTCCAAACCTAATAATTCCATGATTTAATGACTCTTGTCTTATGCATTTTGGCACAAAGTAGACTGGAGACACAAGCTGATTGCCTTCCTCTGTCATTTCTGTTTGCTGGCAGCTGCCTGTAGCCTGCAGGTGACACTTTCAGTTTGCTCAGGGTTCTGAACCATCAAAGGAAAATGAAGTATAACACATCTCTATACTTAAACTACAGTGTGGATAGATACTTTAGTAATGTTTGACAAATGTCTATGAATTAAATGAAGGCTGTGATAGACAGAACTCATTTGAGCAATAATTTCTGTGTAGAAATTGTTCAGTAGGGCTCAGTGACCAAAATTATTCTAGCAAGAAAACTGGTTCCTAGTAATGCTCCCTCCTGACAGTAAAACTTATCTATAAATTAAAAGATTCATATTAATAGCAAAATGTGTCTGTGACATTTGTAATTTCTTAAGGAACTCTTTGCAAACAGAATTTATAAATGCTTCCTGGTTTACTCTGTGCATGGTCAAAATTAACCTTACAGCTCTTACACAGATATGTAGGGGTGCTTGCTTGGGGGTAGGCTTTCCCCCCCCCCCTCTCTACACACATTTATTCACCACATTTTACAGTCCTTTCCAGTTTGTCAAGCAGTGGCACTGGCTAGATAACAGATAATAATCTCCTCATTTGTTTAATCAAATTGCTGCTGTAGTATCCCACCAAATAATAGTGGAAGGGCAGAGAGGCCAATCTGCTGGGAAAACTTAACAGCTTCAGTCCAGTGGTTAGTGCACAAGACTGTTCCAAAGACCAAGTGAATTGAAACAGAGATCAGGACACTGTTCAGATAGCTGATAGTTTTATTTTGAGCTCTGAAGAGCTCATCTCTTTGAAGGACAAAGAAATATTGGTATCAAATATTGATTGTGTAATATCCAAAATTCATAAACTTCTTAACTTTATTCTGGCAAGCTGGACTGTAGGGATAAATGCAGCAGCCTTTGCTGGAGAGTGATAAAAGTGAATAAAAGAAATGTCATTTGAATTAATCTTTCATGATTAGGGGGATCTTTTAAAGGCAGATGTGATTAAGTGATTTAATTGGATTCAGAAAATAAAATTGAATCAGAAGAATTATTGTAAATGTTGAAGTTATGTTAATCTAGATGAACCAGAAACATGGACAGGTTAATTGGACAACACTAGTGTACATGGACTCTTGAGGTTTTAATATACTTTTCAGAAAGCTGATGAACATTCTGTAAGTGCAAATGTTTCTCCATAGTTTGCCTCTGATTTGATGGTATATCTTTTCATGCACTCTTACTACAGGCTATGATTAAGTCTCTGTGTTCTGTAAGATTTAAGTGCAGTTGTTATGTTTTAATTTCTAAATTCTTCAGGTTCTGTGCCTCAAACTGAGCTGTAGTTCTGAAAGTGGCAGGTTCTAGTGTGTTATTTCAGATAATGTGCAGTAATACGTCGCTTTTGTAGGGCTCTTAATTAAAGGTTAGGTTGCTTGTTGTTAATGAAGAGGGGTGGAATATTGATGGTTGACATTTAGCACTTCTTCATTTAAAAAAAAGGATGTAAAAGTTCTACACTGTTCGTTATCAACATTTTAGATTAGCAATGCTAATAAAAAGGAGCTCTTATGCTCTGAGTTCCTTTTTGCTGTGTGTACATTTTAAGGCAACGCCAAATCAGAATGTCCCTTGCTTTATTGTTGAGTAATTTGGTTCAGTTCTGCTATATGTGTCCTGCACAGGACAATGCCTAAGGTGTAAGGAGGGCTGGGGTACTCCAGCATTGTGCTTCTGTGCTAAATGTGTGTAAATGTATTAATGAATAAATGATCCTCTAGCAGTGCTGGTGTAGTTAGCTGATCCCTCTCTGCCCAATCCATCAACGATAAGAACCTGTTGGGAATTTTGTAACGAGGTGGAATTACTCTTCTCTGTTTTCACTCTGCAGTGAGTGAGCCAAGATGGTGTCCCAGCAGGTGAAATTGTGTCTGTGAACGAGCCAAAGGTTGCCATCAGGAGGTTGCCAAATGTCCTGTTACCACTATCACATCTAAGACAGGCAGGTCACCTTTCCTGCATTCCCATCGCCCAGGCTGAGCTTATTGCTGTCACTGAACTCTGAGCAAGCAGGGGGCTTGGGCTGGCAGGAGCCTGCTGGCACTCATAGAGCTGTCAGTTTTTTTCCTGCTGCTTTGTGTCCTGGAGCTCAGGACAGAGAAGGGCAGCTGCTGTTGTGTAGGTGGGTGGGGATTTTTCAAGGAGCGGAGATGATGTAGGTGGTGGGCAAGAGGGAAGAAATAGCTGGTAGAAATAAGAGGTGGGATGGGATATTTTGGGTGAGTGTGAATGGAAGGCTTCAGGGGAAACCAGAGCCTATGTGCCATAGGAGGACAATGTAGTGGGAGCTAGTAGATGGGTGACTGCAAAATTGTGAAAGCCTTTCTCCCTTCTCTCCAGCACTACACGTCTGGCACCGCACTGCGGGTACAGTGTTACCCTCTTAGTCTCACCCTGACTGCTCCAGCATCAGACTCCTTTTGGACTAGATCAAAAACCAAGGTTCCAGCTAACCATGTCCACTGCTGCTGCACTGCTTTTCTGAAGTGCTTAGAGGTATACAATTAGCTAATGAGTGTTTAACACAGAGCTTCTCATGCACATAACTGGGTGAAACTTGATGGCTGTGTTAATGTAAATAATTGGCAGACAGGAGGAGTTGCTATATAATAGGAACTACAGAAACTGAATTCCAAGTTGGAAAACTGGATCAGGTGAATTGAAGTAATGTCACCAGCTCTGAGGGTGGACCCTGTTCTCATTTGCATGTTGAAGGTCTGTGAATCTACAGGACTTTCAGCTGTTCTCCAGGTATGAACTTCCATGTACCTTGTTTTTTATTTGTTTTGTGTTTCTTTTGTGAATTATTATCTGCTTTGCAGTTAGAAGTCTAACATGGATGATATGATCCTTTGGATGTGTTATGGAAATAAACAAGTTAATTTTTCAAACTTAAAAAATGCATCCTGGTTTCTGGAACCCAAAAGAGATCAGCAAAGCCATCCCGTAAATTAAAGCACTCAGTGTGAAATGATAGCAACTTTATTTCATATCTTGGACAGATGTCTTTGGTTTAGTGTGGTTACTTCATAATCCAGAGCCAGGCTCTTTACTCTCCACCTTTTATTTCTGAAAAAATTAAAATGTAGTGTTTTTTACCAAAGCAATCAAATAGCCAATCTTTTCATTTGTTTGAGAACTTATGATCATCAGAAGACCTATGAAATATTAATGCTTAGTTTGGTGTGGGAACACAGTTGAAATAGGTTGGAAAATCATGGTGGACTTCTGCCTGAGTTCTATTTATTATGGTGAATATAGAACACAAAATATTTGCTTAAATTATCTTTAATACAGAGTGTACTCTGAGATAATAGTAAAAAAATCAGTACAGCTTTTTTATTCCACTGTCAGCACATCCAGACTTTGCTTTTTTCCCCTGTGTCTTTAAATATCTTCTTGAGAACCTTTCAAAGGTAGTTTTATTAACTTAACATAGTGCAGATGTTGCTAGCTTGAGAAATAAGTCACAATGACTTGTAGTATTGTGTCAAAAGTATCATTTAGAGGCTTAGAATGAGGGGAGCAATTAATGAACAGCCTTTGCTATGAACAAATGTCAGAGACTCCTCCAGGGCTAAGCTGCTTCTGTGCCATATTCATTAATTGCTCTTTTGAACAAAGTTGGTGTTGATGAGTGTGTTTAATTAAGCATACCTGAGAAAATCCATGAAAACAGATCAGAAGTATTAGAATGAAATAATTCACTTTAAATTTAATAAATAAAGACTTTTTCATTCTCAGAGGGTTTCATGCTTCATGTAACTGTTTCTGGCTGACATTTCTCCCTAACTACTGCATTGTCCTCACTGGAGAGTGGCAGAATTCATGTCTTATGGTTTGCTTCAGGAAACATGCAAAATACCATGCTCATATTTAAGTCTGTATTATTAAATATGTATTAAATCTGTCATAATGGAAGACATCTCACAGAACAGTCTCAGTCTACCTGTTGAAAAATGGCAGAAGAGGGAAGAAGCACATGTGAGTAAAAAGATAGAAATCTTAAACTGCTAAAGCTCATTCCAAACTTGCTGGCCCTATACCCTCATTAAAATTACTTCCTTGGGAAAAATCTCTGTATTCATATGTAAAAAAAAAATTCATATGTAAATCTGGATTTTTCAATGTACTTCGTGGTTTACAGGTCTAAATTAAAACTTCATGAATTGGCCCCCAAAATCCATGTTATTATGTGAAATACAGTAATACATGTATCAGCATGGATTCTATGTTACATTTTTGTTTCTATTTTGACACCTGGGAGAGTCTACCTAGAAGGAAAAGGCTATTTCTTTATCTTTTTTCTGTGCATTGAAATCTAAATTGCAATAAGATACATAAAAATACTATTATTTTGCATTTTGATGAGAGGGATTCAGGGGAGGGGGGGACCTCTTTCAGCTATACTGCTTTTAGGTATTTATTTCGGTTTTAGTTCTATCGTATAAAACCAATCAGAATATGAAGAACAGTTTGGTGAAAGTACTCGTAGTTTGAGCCAAGTGGTAACTGGAAGCTTTAATAGTGCTTCAGTACCACTTCAGAAATGGAGATGTGCCATTGGACAGACATGTCAGAACTTAGTAAAAATAGCATATTGTACAGTGGGCATTCATCCAGAAATCTAAAATTAGCATTGTATCCTGGATATAGTACTGCCGGTGGTCACAAGCACTAAATTGTATTCAGCACCCTCTGTTATTCAAGCAGGTCTCAACACACTTATTTTAAACATTTTATGGTTTTATACAAGGCTACCTTACTGTTATTACTGTTGTTCTTTATATGGCATCAAAATGTGAAATGCATTTCGTAGGAATTAAAACAAAGCCTTAGCCAGAGATGTTTAGCATGGTTCTGCGTGAATGGAAGTCAGTGGCACAATTCCAGCTGACTTCAGCTGGGAGTATTAGTAGATCTTGACTTCTTTTTGATAATATATATAAACATGCAGCCAGTTGGCAGGTTTGAGTGTGATTTATTTCACATTATTCTATTTTGCTTGTAGCATTCCAGTACAGTTTGGCCAAATAAGCTTGAAGAAAAGTTCTGTCCCTGCATTAGGGAAATGTACAGCTTGAGGAGAAACAGAGCTAAGGCATTATCATTTGATTAATTACTTGAAAATTTATGCAAATTACAGTAGGTTCTGATGAGTGTCGTATGGGGAAAGTCTGTGCTGACTTTTTCTTTCCATTATTCTGCCCTATTCTTCCTGTTTCTGGAACAATAGCAGGACACAGGATTTTTAATGGCTGTGGGCAGCAGGTTTCTTTAAAACCCACTGGAATGACCTGTAGAAATAAGATAGAATTTTCTTATGACATATTTACTGAGCACAGGTGTTAGTTACTGTATTTGTTTTCAGATAGGGTAACAAGAGCATATGTTTCTCACTCTCTCCATAGATGTCTGCATGTGTGTGGGCAGGGTGTGGGAGAGAGATGCCAGAACTCTGTATGTAAATATTCTCCTAGAGGACAAACACCTAGGAGAAAGATTGTCTCCTTTATTTTTTATATTTTAACTATATATGACCATGATTTTTTAATTCAGGGTATATTATTTAATATTTTGGAGCTTATAAATAGACCTCTGATTTTTAAACATGTTCTTTAACTAAGGTGAGAGACTGCTGCTTCATGTTTTCCTTTTCATCTGCAGACCTTATTGCTTTGGTCACAGTTTTTTTTTACAGCAATTCCTTGTCGTATTGAATACTTGTGAGTATTCTAACAGGTTCTTGAGTGATAAAAGAAATTATTCATTCTTAATTTACATGATGTCTGATATTTTCATTACTTTCACTTGTAAGAATTTAGGTAATGCTGGGATGAAGAGGTTGGATTTTTAGGTGTAGCATTCTTGGCTAGAGTAAAGAGAAAGCCATTCATGTGTACTGAAGGGGACACAACAAGTACAGTGGGTAAGGCAGAAGAGTAATTTCTCCAAAGTTTCACAGCAGAGACTTATTCTGTTTATTTGTCATAGTAGACTAGTGGCAGGCTACAATACAGTGATAACACTGAGTAGCACTTGTGCTTTGAAAGCTGAGGGGGAAAAACCCCACAAATATAAAATGTTTAATAAAAGTAATTTTAAGTGATTGCAAATGCATCATGTCTTTATGGAAATGGAAGTGCTCAGTAAATCTAAACCCTGTGGCCTAAGCAAGTTTGATTTTTTTTAATTCTAAGTCTTTGCTATTGTGGGAATAATAAGTGAAAAAAATATTCAGGAAGAAAAGTAAGCTTTTGCCCACCAAAATAAACCTGGCGTTGGTGGGCCTGTAGTGTGGTGTGGTGCAACAAGGATCTCGGTTTCTTATTTGCATTTTGGAGGAGCAAATATTACAGCCATGAAAGTGAATGATGTTACAAAGGCAGCAGCCACAATCCACAATGAAACTCAGTGCATTAGCTTGAAGCAGAAATGAGTTCTGCAGTTCTGGTTTACTTTCCAAGTGAGATTGATGTATGTGTGTAAACGCAAGCACCAAAAAGAACCTTCTAAGAAAGCATACAGCACAGGATGAATTTTGGGAAAGCTGAATGCTATGTCATGAGATCTAATGAAGTTGTAGTTATTTTCTTAGCATGATAACTATTATAAAGGCATATAAATAACAGATTTTAAAAAATACAGGCCTATAATGTCTTTCTCCTGTCTAGGGGAGAAATTAATTTGTACATGCTGCTTGCAAAACCTTTTGTAAAGAAGTTCAGACTGCTTCAGTGGAAGATGCTATAGGGGTAAATAGGTCAATTGTGTCCAAGTTCAGTGAACTTATTTTTAAAATAATTTAAAAAATTGAGCACTAATGAGCTTTTAATACTCTGAATAAAGAAAAAAATCCCATGCTGTTCTAATGTTAACCTGGACAGGAACATAAACAGTTAAAAAACACATTTAAGATAGAAGAATTCAGATCAGTTTTGGTTTCTCCAGTCTTTCTTTTTATAAAATTCTAGTTATGTTCTAAGATTTAGGGGGGGAAAAAAGGCAACAACACCTTGCACCCCTTCCCTGAAAATGACCATTTTTCTGCTTATTTCAACTACAACAGTTGTGCTGGCCTGGATGGGGGCTAGTGAAAAGAAAGCTCTTGAAGATGGAGTTTATTCATGGACTCTGCTTCCTTCTCAGTAAATGCACCCTGTGTGGGCAAAACATTCTTGTTTCATCTCTCTGAATAACCACATCTGTGCCTTAGATGGCTCATCTCTTTTTATAAAAAGGATTTAGGCTTCACAGAAATAAATTATTCCCATATTGTTGTTGGTTTTAACACTAATTTTAGACCAAGTGGCTTTAGATGTGGGGATGAAAATTCTCCCTCTTATTTAGGTGACAGTTGAAGACTTGCATGAGTAGGAGAAAATGCAACTAGTTCTTTATGATGTGACATTTTAGGACAGATTGATAAACAGCTTGAATGGCATTTGAGATGTGAGATGTAAGAATTCACTGCCTCTGCTGTATGTAAACACTGCTGGGACAAAAACAAGCTTTTATTTAAAAAAGAAGAATGATGAGGGAGAGAAGAGCAAGTTATGCCTTAAGCTGTTTACTTGTATGATTAACACCTGGACTGTCTTCAGAAAATGGCATGTCTTTCTGCTTTTATAATTTCAGAGTGGTTATTGACTGAGCAGTAGGGTGCTTTTTTTCTTTATCTGATGCCTTACTGAGTTCTTTGCAGCCTCCTGACTCGGTTAGGAAGCTAAAATTGCAATTTTAGCTATCAGACATAGAAATCATTAACAACATTTATTGACTTCTAAACACTCTTCTGTTATCTTGATGCTGTCAGATCACCCTTGCCCGCTTTCTACAAAACATAATTGAAAACAATGAAATTTCTCAACTTTTCTGGACAGGTTACAGACTGGAGAAGATTTTTATCTGAGAAAACCTCATTCAAGATGAAGCTATAAGAAGCCACATCTGGTAGTGGTAAGGACAGCTTTAACAAAGAAATCTCAACAGAAAACTGTGTGTGTCTTTTCTGCTTTGTCCTTTGCATTAGACTAAGGGATGTTTTGCAGAGGTCAAACAAGCAAGTTGTAGTGGAAGTGACACAGATATCCATTAACACTGATTTCAGATTTCTAGATTTCAGTATCTGTAGCTTCCTTGCATAGCTCAGTTCAGTTTTACAGTAACAATTAATGCTCTGGTTTTGATTCTTTAATTAATGTATGAAGCTCCTTTGAAAGAATAGGGTAGACAGCATTGCAACTGCTTCAGGTGAGGAAATGAATGAGAATAATTAGATATAGATTTAAAGTAGTCTTATTTATTGAAGAGCTTTCTCCATGAGGAGTAATAGTATCCTGTCAACTAAGAAATGAAAAAAGGGTAAAGAGAAGATAATTTAAATTAAAAAGATATCTTTTAATAGACCAGAAAGTAGGACACAAAGCTTAAAAGCTAAAAAGGAAGCATATTGTAAAAATGTAAACTCTTTTTGTAATACATTAGCAAGTCAACGTATTTCTCTTCTATTTGGCTCTGTGTTTGGAACCAAAGGTACACACAGATACATCTTGCTGGAAATATGTGATTATTTTTAATTAGAACCTTGCAAGTTTCTTTGCATATTAAATATAAAAGAGGAGTTAGAAAATTGATATATTAGAATGTTAGAAATAAAGTAAAAAGTAACCTGGATGGTTACAGTTGTTAAATACTGACTTTGACAGTCTGGATATTGTAAGTTCTCCCATATTTTGGAGTACATGTGAAAATTGGGAGTGGTGATGAAAATCTGCTTTCTAATGCTGTATAATAATATCAGTTGGAGCAAGCCTTTGGCCTTCTTGATAGGGATTATATCTGTTCTGAGGATGACATGGCTGGAACCTTCTTTCCCCCCCTTCCCTTCCCCCCTTTAAATTACGTATTGATAAAGAAAATAAAATACTACCCCTCTTTGCTAAGCTTTTCTTTTCGTCACTTTTGTGTGCTTTTAATCTCAAGGATTGTCTCTCCTCTGTAAATTTACCAAGCAGTAACATCTTCTATGTAGAAGTCCTGTACCACAAGACGCTGGGAGCTTAAAATGCTCATCAGATGTATGTGAACTGTATTATTTGTCTTCATCTGGAATCTGTCTTTATTATTATACTTTTTGAATGCTGATTGTGTCATACTGCCGAAGGAAAATAATTCTGCCTGCCATCTATTGCATTTTGTTGAATTTAAGCAGGTTTTACCAAGTTTCTATCAGGTTGCAGTGCTCTGGCTGTGTGGATTAGACGCTAAAAATTGTGTGAGAAGGATAAAGGAAAGGTTGAGAGGAGTGGTCAGGAAGTAGCAGGGTGTTAGGAGATGGGTTTGGAGTGAGCTCAGAGTGAAGAGGCTGATCAGGATGCGTGGGAAACGGATACGTTGTTCTCAGACACAAGGCACGGAAGGCTCGTATCAATTTGTTGGGAGGGATGTGATGAAAAATGAGACTCTGATAACTGTTTGAAGGTTTGAAAGCAATCTTTGATGTATTATGAAATATGTGTCCAGTGACATTTACTAGAACCAAGGATGGCAACGCTGTCAGCTCCGCTTTAGATGAGGCCTTTTAATTTTTTAATGTTGCTACTCTGTGAATAAGAGAGTACAGAAAGTAACACTTCTGCTAAACAGTAGAAGTGTTAAGGCTGTGGGGTGCACGGGAAGGTGCCTGAGCCATGCTGTGAATGGCACCTGAGGCTGTGGTGTGGGACAGGCAGCCGTCTCACAGCCACTGCTGAGAGGGGCCAGGACGGCTGTGGGGCTTCACGCAGAGCTGGTGGTGTTAGCACTGTAAATAGCTCTGAGGAACTGTCCTGTTGCATCACTTCAAAAAGAATTAGTGATCATCAGGCCATGCCCACAGTGGGTACTCCCTCCAGTGGTCCTCGGGCGGAGGTTTGCCCTCAGATTTGCCGAAGTGCCTGGGTTCTCCCTGTGACTTCTGAAGTAGTTGTCTCTGCCAGTGAATGTGTGCGGAGCAGAAAGGTAGCCATACACTCACAGGTATTGTGAACTCAAATTTACTGCCAGAACAGTGAATTCCAATCATTATGGGGCACCTGACATTTAAATAAAGAAACAAAATGCCTCATCCTTGATAATTCAACTTGCTGCATTCATATGCATCCTTTTGGTTATACAAGGGAGGGAAGGAAAACTTGCCTTGGCATGAAGTGCCAAGTGCAGCCAGACACCAAACTGCAGAAGGTGTTCTCAAAGGATGAAGCACCTGCAATTTTCAGGAAGCCTGCTTGGGAAGAGTAGAGGGCTGTCTGCTTTTGAATAGCAAATTTGCAACTACTTGCTGAAACTTTTGCCTGGTGACTGTAGTTGCTGTTGGCCTCTTTGAAACATACAGAAGCTTGCTTGCTGTACCATGGTGATTAGAAAATATTAATTTCGTTACACACGAAAATCCCTAATGAAAGTCCCTAATGAAAGGTTGACCATTTTCTGCCACTGTTAATTTCTAAACTTTTTTTTTTTTTTTGCAAATGTAATTGCTGCTATGATTACAGAATGCCAAATTGAGTTTGGGGACATATGCAATATTCTTTTACCACTAGTCTAGTCAAATAATTTTTAATGAGACAAAGAGCTCATTGAACACCCAAATTGGTTTGTTTACTTCAGTAGCTTAACTGTATTAAAATCAAAGGGCTTTCATGGGCAGAGGGTAATCTGTGTCATTGCTGGACGCCATTAATCACCCCCTCGACTGAGTGCAACACTTTTGAAAAGTGACTTACAGATGATTGAATAACTTTACTCTCTATACCATTAATGGTTCCCAGCAGGCTGCTAGCGCCCAATCACAAACATCTGTGCATTTGAAAGTTTCCACTTTCCCAAATGGAGACATATTTTACAAAGGAAAAAAGAAAAGAAGAAAAAAAGGAGAATTTGTTTTTGCATGTCTTCTGGAAAAAGGGCTAATGGAAAATGTTCATGCTATAACTCTCATATGTTATAGTATCATGTGAATTTACCTTGAGATCTTTATGCTCCTAATGACTTTAGAAGATTTTTTAAATTTTAATTTGTTTTTGTTGTTTTCACTCCATAGGACCTTTTTGACATTTGATATCCAGCAGTAAAAGAAAATGTATTCTTCTTGCCTAGTAACTCATGGATGTTTTTGTTTTAACTGTGTTTAAAGTAAATGTAGCCACTTACCCCTAGACACTGCAGAGTATGCATTACTTATTCAAAGCTGATGATTCAAGCTCTTTTGGAAACCAGCTTAAGAACAGAACAGAGAACAAAAATTGTTTCTCCAGGCAGTCTTCTACTTCTAAAGTGGTCTTTTAGACAAGCATTTAATTACTCAGGGAAGGAGTGCTGAGCATTGACTGTGTTTCCTCTCTACACAGTGTCACTGTGGTTCCTCACCACACCTGTCCCAAGTGGGTGCTGCATAGCTGTTGTGACCATCACAGAACCACTGAGTGCTTGGGACTCAAACAGATCATCCAATCAACCACCCGTGTTTAAACCATATTTGTTTTCATTTAGCCTCTTCTAGCAAATTTTACAGACTATCTCAACTTTTTAATCTTGAGGACTTTCAGTACTTGTCCTACATCTCCTGCAGAGTATTAATCCAAGACTAACATCTTAAAACTAACATCTTTCACTGTTCTTGAAGTGAAAAGACCTCAGCTAAGAGGACTTGATAGATAGAAAAAAGGAGAAAAAAAAAAAAAAAAGATGACCCAAAGGAAATAAGAAGGAAGAATGCCTCCTTTATCGGTCAAAGATAATTGGTTCTGTACTGAATATGTGTTTTAAGTTATCTGTGGGTGAGGATATGACAGGATTAATCAGTTTCATGGAGCAGTGAAAATTTACTGTATAATTGAAAGGTGAAAGGTTTGCATCCGTTAATCAGATTGGCACTGGGGTAAGATAAAGATAGCCTTGAGTTAGAAGTCTAAGAATTAATAATGAAAAGGAAAGTGAGATGAATTTTGTGTGTTCCCTAACAGCTGTGCAGAATGGGACTCCTAGGTAAGTACCTGTTACTTCAGATTGTGTTATAACCAAAAGTTGATGTATAGTGGGAGAATAGGACATCTGAAGTTCCTAAGTACCTCTTTGACAAAACTATGATTTTAGAAGACTGGACATCTTTGCCTATTCCAGCATTACTACTGGGAATGGGAAATGTTAGATGGATTCTCACTTTGCTATCCAGTAGGGAGGCAGATTTTTCATGCTGCTTCAAATAACTTGTCCAGCTAATTAGATGAGGTACCCTTTAAGTTGCCACCACCTAATAGGTCTCGTGTCCCTGAAAATTCTTCCTATCAGATTTTTTTTTTTTCTGTGAGCTTCTAATCTGTTAAACTTCTATGGCCTGTGGTTTAAATGTACTCATCACTGGTATCCTGGACTTAGCACCCAGGGGATGATGTCCAATTCTGAGCAGAATATATGAGTTTTGAACTTCTTGAATGTGTTTTGGCTTGTCATCTGAACTGGTCGTTCCTATTGATGGTGAGAAAATGATAGGAAAAAAGCATGGCTGGCAGAGGGATCATGTTGTGCAATTTTTTTTGCCCACTACACTTGTATGTTTTATCTGTACATGTGTTGCCCTACCTGTTTCCTATTCTTTATCTTCAGAAAATTACTTGATTATTATAAACAAATCCACAGTAAGACAGACCTGTCCCATGTACAAATCCTTCCCTGCAGAATCTCTATAGCCAGAGGAATTTAAGCAGCTACAGGAATAATGAAGTAGGAAGGACAGGTTGCAAAACTTCTTTGCCAAAAGGGGATTTTGTTTGGCCTTATGTCTGGTCATACTGATGGTCCTGATCTTGTTTAATGCTTTCCACTACCCAAATTCTTTTATGTGTATATATTTGTAATATGCAAGAGAGGGGCTGTGTGTGTCAAGACCGGGAAAATGAGTTTTCATCCCATCAAGGCGGAATCAATATCAGGAGGATCATTAGCTGCTGGCACTTGTCCTGAAACATAAACTACAGTGGCTATTAAAAGAATTGGCTGTGGATTAAACTTGTCTTTAGCATGAGCATCCAGTTGAACATCATGAGGAGAGCACACAAATCATATTTCAGTTTTAGAATCCTTTTCCTCTATAAATTAAATTAAGAAATCTTGTTTTTTCTGTGTGATTTTTTCCTCTCCTCCTACCTCCCCTAGTGCTTGTAGGTAGTGTTGGATTATTCAGCTGCAAATAGTTTGTTGTGAATTTATCCCTAAGATTCACTAAGTTTCATTTATTCTTTTATTGTTTTCATTGTTAGTGACTGAAACTTGGTTACTTAACTGCTCTTTGTCCTCTCTGCTGCAACTGTCAATGCTGGTGCCCAATTCTGCTGATGGATTTAGTGATGCAAAGCTGGGCTCCCATCACCAGTGTTTTCTGTAGGCCCTGGGCAAATGGTACTATCCAGGAGCCATAACGAGCTGAGGCTAGATTCAGGCAGACACTGGTAGGCACTGGCTGTGGATACTGTGCTCACTCCTCACTCGTGAGTTGCTGGTTTACATCAGCTCTGAGCTTTTCTAGTGAAACTTTTCATTGCAGCTTCTGAGCAGCCATGCTCCCAAGGGGGTGGGGAGCTCTCCCTGTGCCAGCCCCAGAGCATCCTGCAGGCTGCACAGCGTGCTCTGGCTGAGCCTCCTGCGATGTCTCCAAACAAGTGAGACCTTGTGGCTTAGCTGCAGAAAACCAGTGGGATTGTTGGGTGACTGCAGTAAGTGAAATGTGCTCTACACGGATCTGTCGGTGCTCTGATTTGGAGCTTGTGTGTTCAGAGACCTTGATAACTGAATCTAAACAAAGCCAAGCAGCCTTTAAGATAAAAACAAGCATGTACATGTCTCTTCCTAGATGCCTTCATTATGCCAATGGCTTGGAAGTGAGGCTGTAACTAATCCCCTAAAATGTCAGCCTCCTTTGTTTATACCTGCTTTCTCATCTGAATGATGGAGTCCCATCCTCTCTCACGCTTGCAGTGAAGTTGATTTGGGTTTTTTCCGCCATCTTCTAAGTTGGTAGTGAAAAAGTACAATCATATGTTGTGCTTTTGTCTAAGTTTCTTCTGCATCTGCCTTTGTTTGCATCAAGCGTTAATAACAAAACTTTAGTCTCCTGTTTTTGTAGAGAATTTTCTAGCTGAAAACTGAACTGTATAAGAGCATGGGAAAAAGTAGCAGGTGTGAGCAAAACCAAGCCTGGATATTTAAAAAAAATTCCCAAACTCATATCTTAACTAATTACTAATCAATATGAACGACATATAGATGGAGGTTTTGTATTTTGTGACAACATGCTTACAGTGTTCTGAACCTTTTATCTTTGCTTATTGTCTGGCTTAGGTGTGGCAGCAAAAGCTGTTTGCAGTTTTGTACCATGGCATGGAAGTGGCCAGACTTCAACAGGTTTTATGTTTCTCTACTGAATTCCACACTACAGTGGTATTTTTAAAACAGTAGGTTCGTGTCGGTACACGAGTCAGCTTCTGGTAAAGCAAAGGCCTGGAAGGAACATTTTTTTCTGGAAACAGTACTTGTAAAGGACTGATTGAGGAGTATGGTACTAGTTAGGACTTTTTAAGAATAATGAATTAGTAAGAGCTGCCTTTTAATAAAATAAGATGTGATAAGATGTATCATCTGTGTAAGATACATTTACAGTATAGCTCTGAAGAGTGTATGTGTTCCTAAATCACTACTGACTATTTTACGCTTTTCACCCTCAGATGTGAATTTTAGGTACAAAATATATGTATTTAATACTCAGCACTAAAAGTAAAGTGTGTTTGGTCAATAAATTAAGGAATTATGAAAGGAGTTTTGGATGGTCTGAGTTCATGTGTCATGCAAAGATAACATGATCAATTTTATATTAAAAAAATGGATCTTTTTGTCTACCAGAGGGAAAAAAGTAACTTCTAATCAAAACTACAATGGGATAATAATAATAAATTGGGCAGACTTACTTTGCTGACGGTCAATTATGCCACATAAAAAAAAGAGCACAATTTTCCTAGGTGTATTAATATAATACGGCACTAGGGTTGTCTCCAGTATTCACTTCACACTTACTGACACACTGACACCAGTTTTGCCTGGAAACTATTTAGTAATCACAGAATCAGAGTATATACTGGTTTTGAAGGGACCCACAGGCATCCTCAAGTCCAACTCCTAATAATAATGGGATCCAGTTTTGAGATTTTTTTTTTTTTCCTTTTTTTTTTTTTTTTCCTTTGTGGTACACTTGACAAAAATCACAAAGATTATTCAACAGGGATCAGTAAAATTGTTCTGGAACCTAAATACTCTGGTACAGAAAATTTAACGCTTTTCATGTCATGGTAAGTGAAGGGAGATCCTTCTCACAGCATAGATAAGTGTCCAGGGAAGTCTGGCCTGCCTGCAGTGCAGCCAGCAATGCAGAGTGATTTGCACTTGTGATGCAAAGTGCTGGGCAGATGAGCCCAGTTTTGGGATGTCTAGCAAAGGAGCTGGGAGCCCTTTTCCAGTGGCAGCTACAGTCCTGGCTCTTGGGCTTATGCATGGAGGTGTCAGTGAGAGTTTCCTGGCACAAAAGTTTCTTTCTGGCAACACTTTAAGCACTTTTTGTTTACACTCATGTAAATTGTGTGTGAGCTGCAGGACAAAATCAACAGTGATATAAAAATGGAAAAAGATTAATATTTTCTGCTTTGCTAAAGAACAGGTGATGGAAATGACACACTGAGATATTTTGTGCTGTTCAGAATTGTGCTGTTATCATCTGGTTTGCATTAAAAACTGTGAACGGGACTGGTAAAAGAAGTGAATAGAAGAAACTAGCATCAAAGCTAACTACTTTCCCATATCTGAAGGTAGAAATTAAAAACTGACCTTTTTTTGTGCTTGCAAGCTTAATTACAGCTTGACTAGTATCCTTATAGAAAACAGATTTCCAGCCTTGGGATACTTTGGATTGTGGAAGATAGGCTTCCAGAACAAAAACAACACATTCAGGCATTTTTAAAAGTTTATTTCTAAGAATATGCCATAATGATTTCTTAGCTTTAAGACTTTAGGATAAAAATAAATAAAGCAGTGAGCTGAAAAAGTCTTTTCTACCCTGGCCAATGAGTTAGTGTCTGCTCTATATATTTAGCTGTATAGAAACAAAGATATTCCCCTTTGCCCTCCCCCCCACCCCCAAAAACTTTGAAGGGTGCTGTTCTTTGTTTCTGAGCGGGCTAGAAAAAGAGTATTGCTCAGCTTGGCTGCCATCTCTTTTAGCATGTGTGGAAATATTCCCCAGCTTCCAAGAACAGTCCTGTGAAATCTGTGAGATGAAGACTGTTTCTTAACAAATGTAGTCCTGGTATTGGTTTGTGTACTTATTAAGTTACATTTTGAGTATAAGTTCTTTGTTTGCAAAGTGCAGAACATAATTTGTTGCTAAACAAATTACAAGTTAATGTAGGCTCTTTTTTACTTGCAACAAGTCACCTGTGATGCTCTTATTTATTTATTTTTATATCAAATACCATCTGTGTTCTGTATTATAATACTGCAGATTTAGCAATTAGCACTACATTGCTAGAGCTGTACCACATATGTTAATAATTTCTTTACTAGTTAGCATTGATCTTTTGTTCCATGCTGTTAGTTATGAAATCTGGAACTCTGTTCCTTACCTCTAAATTACTGATCCTTGAGCCATGAAATATGTTTCAGGTTGTTTTGATATTATGTAGGTTACAGTATTTTAAACCCCAAAATGCTGTGTGTGTTGATTTATTTATTATTTAAATGCAGCACAACTTACCTGAGATAGTGCAATTTGCTCAAATGCAGAAGATATTTGCAGTGCCTCCCTCACTGTCTTTCTGTGAGTTACTGCTCCTTGAATAATTACTGTGGATTCGTTAATTGTAATCCTTATGCAAATAGCTTTTGGATAAATTGGTGTGTTTTGTAGTCAGTCTTCTGCTGGATCTACCTGAAGGAGAGGGTATTTGGCTTTTTGAACGGGAGGATGTCTCATGAATTATCCACCAATGGCTTCCTCTGACCAAGGAAGAAGTGATGCTGAGAGGGATTTGCTGTCATCTCAGTTCTACTCTGACTTGACTATAAAGTGAATTGGAGCTAATTCTATTAGTGTAATTCATCTCTTTTGCAAATTATTCTGATCTGGTCAGAAAAATTAGAGAAAGATGACTCTGCAGGAAAGTATCTGACTTCCTCATTCCCACTTCTATAACACTGAAGATGATGGCTAGTTAAGGGCACTCCCAGAACATGGAAATACCATTTCCATGTTGTTTGACTCAGCTGCATTGAATGCATCTTAATACTAAAAAACAAAACAAAACAGCTTTGTATGATCAGGAGCACAGAGGTACTGCTTCTTCCTTAGTGTCCTGTCATGCCTCTCATTATCATGTTCTGAATGTGCCCACACAACACTTTAAGGCAGAAGGAAGCTTGTTCTGTTTGTGGTTCAAGCTGGCTGGCAAGGAGCCAGCTCCCATCTCAAGGCAGTGTAACTTTTCAGTTCAATGCAGTGTCAGACTTAAGTTAACACAATTCTGCTGTGTCTACAAGTCTTATTTTTTCCCCTGGGTTTGTTGGGCAGCTTGGAGCTCATGAGGTGTGACCTTTTCTGCAAGAGATGACATAACTGTACTCTTTGCACATATGCCTTTTTTTTCTTTGGCAAGCAATGAATTGGGATTCTTCTTAGAAATCTTGAGGCTCTTCACTTTTCCTGCTCTACCTACATGCCCAAACCTATTTGCTGTTTGGAACTTTTAACAATAACAGTTAGTGGTTTTGGCTTTTTTTTTTTTTTTATGTTCAGTTGCTCTGTTACTGCAACACTTGAAAAACTTGAAAAATGGGGTATGGAAGAAAACCAAAGTAAAGAATTTGCAGTTTACAAAATTTGTAGCTAACTTCAAAATCAGAAAATCTAACCCAGAGATTTTATATTTGTGTGGTGACAGTTTAATTCACATTCCACTTGCAAGCTAGGCACCCAGAAAACAAGGGAGGTGCCTGTGGGAAGTTACCTCTGTGACTTGCTAATCGTAGTGAAGGGGTAGTGCTGCCCCCAAACTTCGGCTGGAAACCTCAGCTCCATTTTTCTCTCCTCTATAACCCTCAGTGTTACAAAAGTGAGAACCTACCTTTAAATGGCCTCTCCCTCCTCCAGCCTCTCCAGCTGTAAATAAGAGTGTAAAAGAAGTGCAGGACTGAACATGAGAGATGTTGGAAGAGGACAGATCATCAACAACAGTCTGGGGAGTGAAACTGTGAAACTCAAGCAGCTTTGAGCACTGGCTGATGAGCCTGTGCATGTAATGCAACCAAGTCCAAGCATCAAGTGACAGACCACTGGTGTCTGAGAAACAGGGAGTGGAAGCAGGAATTTGAAGTACCTGTGGTTAGCTTGAGCTCTGCAAGGGTCATCATTCAAATATGATTTTCTGCTCTGCGTGAAAATTTTGGGTGTGTGGATTGACTGCACTCTTTCCATATTTATCAGAAAGGACCACTAGTTGCAGGAACTGAGTGGGTGGCAGGCCACCTAATTCCTGTGACCCATCAACTGGAATAGCAAAAGAAGCCAATGTCACATTTTGCTTATTTTTTTATCTGCCTCTCTAAAGCAGTCATGATATTCTTGAGACTACAAACAGAATTCATTTTTATCAGCAAGAATAACTTTATGCTAGTTTCAGAAGCTTGGAAGTGATCTTTATCAGAAACTGGAGGCTGATCCTTTTGAAAGAAGGTGTGATGAAGTCATGAGGGTGCAGGCATTAATCAGATCTGCTTGCTGACAAGCAGCTTCTGTGTTCTCTGGATAGTCAGAAACCTTGGCCGCTGCTTTGTCTCTTAGCAAGGCTAGCTATGCTTTTACAGCTAGAGAAGAGAGAAACTACTTTTTTCTTTTCTCAAGGTTCCTCTAGATAGCTCTGGTAATTTCTACACATCTGTTAGCTGGGGCTGAAAATCATTCATTAATTGGCAATGTTCTCTGTAGCAAGGAAATATGATCCCAGTTGTAAGATTAAAGTGTGACCTACTCCTTTTTAGCACCAGACCTATATTTCAATATTTGTAGTAATTTGTTTGAAGGGCTTGGCCTGGACACTCGTTAAAATGCATTTTTTTAACACTTGCTCCAAAACCTGATAACAGTTCCTTTTTTTAAATGTGCAAGGCTGTGATTTACAGCCCCTGCTCTCCTGCTCTGGTGGCACTGTCAAGACCTATGGCTGCTTCAGCATGTGGGCGGGTTGGCAAGTGTGATAGCAGTGCCTGAACTGTGTTTTTTGATTCCACACCAGTTTCTTGTCAATCAAAGATGGTGTTGACCATGAGTCACATTAGCTAAAAGGGTTTTTTTTGTGTGTGTTGCTCCAATTTTAACACTTTTAGCTTTGAATTCTGAAAGGCGTGTTGTTGTTTTTACTTATTTCAAGGAAATCTACTTGAGATGAGAGGTTGCTATGTAGTCATTCTTTTAATTGATTACCTGTTTTTAGTTTCTCTTTTGTTGTTGTGGTTGGAGGAATAGAACTGATGTGTATGCAGGATCAGCCTCTGGCTTGTCTTTGGTTCCTGTGTGCGTAAGAACTCAGGGGAGTTGCAGATTTAGTGGTTTGTTCTGCCTAGTTGGAAGGTCTGATGTTAACCATGATAGTTACACCTTCTGTCTGCTCCCCACACCAAGGAAGTAGATAAGCTATGCATTTTGGTTCTTTGGCTTCACCTGGGGCTGGATTAGAGGATAAGGAAATCACAGATTACCTTGTTCTTCACTATTGTTTTTCTCTCACTTTTCTTTGTGATTGTTTGAAACATATGTGTGTCAAAGTCTCAAGACCAAGTCTTCAGTAATCTTGACTTTGCAGCTGTTTTATGATTGAAGTTTAAAAGTTTTTGATTCAGACTTCTTTAAAAGTTCTTGTGGGTGAAGGACTTATTAATCATGTCTTTCAGAATTTGATAATATTTGGTTTTGTAGCTTAATTGTAATGAGTGTTGCCATCTCTTCCAGAATTTAGTATCTCTTTTATTGGAGATTATGGAATGCATTTTATGGTTGGGGAAGAGGAAGCTGCAGGGGAGTACATTTCATTTTTTCTGCCACCAAGTCAGAGGACCTCATTTCCCAGACACAGGGCTCTATTACTGTTTTTCATCTACTGTTTTTAGTAATTGCTCAGCTACCACCTCAGTTAGATTTGGAAGACTTCACCAGAAATTGGCAGTCACAGGTGGGATGCTCCTTCCTGTCTGTCTGCCGAGGGCTTGTCCTCGCATGTGCCTCTGGCACACTGTTTGCCAGGTTTGATGCTGGATTGGAAAGGGCCTTGCTACTGCCACCACGGTGTGCTCTCTCTGTCTGTGGCATTTCAAATTTATATTTACTTTCCAAAGCACCCCGTCACTGTCAGATTTTGATCAAAAATCAATCTGAATTCCTTTTCAAATGTATCTTACATTTATTCAGCCTTTAGTCTCCTCTCTAAACTTTAGGAGAAGCCTAAAAATGTAGAAATTTCCTTAGATGGTGATGATATTATTATTATTGTTATGACTATTATTATTAGTTATTGGTGGCATGTTGTACTAAATTTTAAGCACTGCAAATAGTAAAGAACAATATAGATGTGACAGCAAATGCGTGGGATATAATCAGATGAAATATATGCAGCTGTTGATTATGGGACTGCTAAATGAAAACAAAGGAAAATGTGAAAAGAAAGAGTAGGTAAATAAGGACCATTTTATAAAACACTGACAGGCACCTAACTTATCAGGATGGAAAATCATACATAACTTTAGAGAATGTTTCAAGGAGGTTTTTGGAGTATCTGCAGAATGAACATAAATATGTATTCTGTGCCAGAGGAATGTTTTCCTGGTGTCAGGTAATTTTTTTTGTTGTCCTGACTGATTCTTTTTTTAAATCCTTCTAATCTACATGAGATTAAAAAAAAGCCACAAAACCCTCTTGACTACATTGTTTTCAATATGTTTTTTATAACTCTGTCTATTGACATCCCTATCTTCTTTTGGTTCTGAAACTAATCTTGTCTAGTCATGTCATTGAACTAAACAATATATTTAGGCTTATTGTAAGATTTAGGGTCAAAGGAGATGTTTACAAGAGGCTAGTTTTCCAGTGTTACAGGTGACTCTTATACCTGTGAAACTGTTATTTTTCCTCACATCTTTGTCGCTCTTTTCTCTGCAATAAAGTGTATAAATCCCACCTTTAATAAATCTTTTTATTCTTCCTTTTTAATCCAGCATGTTTGTTGTGCACATCAGGAGAAAGGCATCGTGTGCTTGTGTGAAAAGTGTGTGATATGGATCATTATCAATGATGAAATCTGTCATTCAGGCCACCCTTACATGAGTTATTGGAGGATATTATAAGGAGCTAATCTGCTGCTCTGTGAATCAGGTTTTGGATAAACCAGAACACAGTCACTGAATTTCAGGACTGTTTGCTAAGGGGACACAGGGATGGAGGTTGGATGTCATTATAGAGTCATAAGTGGTAGAGGACGAAGAAATTAGGAGGAACCTTTTTAAGGTCATTTAGTCCAATCCCACTGCTGTGGGCAGGAACATCTTTCGCTAGACCAAGTTGCTCAAACCCCTCCGGCCTGGCCTTGATAGCTTCCAGTGATGGAGCACCCAGAGCTTCTCTGGGCAGCCTGTTCTAGTGTTTCACTGCTCTCATGACAGCAAATTTGTTCCTTATGTCTGGTCGAAATCTTTCGATTTAAAACCATTGCCTCCTGTCCTGTCACTGCAGATATTGGTAAGAAGTCTCTCTCTGTCTTTATTACGGCCTTCTTTAGATATTGAAAGGCCAAAGTTTTGGTTTCCAGTGCAGCTTATGTATGGAATTTGATGTCTGGGTCACTGATTATTGTTTTGTTTGTTGCCAACACAGTCCTGTAAGTATATTATATCTCTACTGTTTCTTCAGCTTGTCCCCACTTTTGTATTGTTTCTGTTTCCCTGAGCATCCTGTCTTGCCTCTGCAGGCTTTCTCTGAATGTCTACTCTATGCTGTTCAGTTCTGACATGGCCTCCTGAAGCTTTGCTGTCCTGTCTCCTCACAGTCCTTCCTTCCCTTCTGTTCCAGCTAATCCTAAAATCATTGCCCTTGATAATCTGATTTTTATTATTTTATTCCTTCAGTTATGCAATACCCTTAAGTTGTTTTTTCACAGGCCAACCTTTGCATTTCTTTTCTGTTTAACTTCTGGTTTCTTGTCAAAATAGTTTTCCTCCTCCTTCCCTTCCTTTTATCTCAGGTCTAATGGACTAGCACATCTTATTACATTGTTCCCTCCCTCTCTTGTGCTTTTTATCCTGAGCCTTACGAGGCTGCGATGATCTCTTTAACCAGGCAAAAGAATCTGATTTTCAAATGAACCCATCTTGTGGGGATATGTAATTTTCTGCTCATGGCTTTTTTTTCTCTCTCAAGAGGTACTGCCTCAACTGAACTATTTCAGTCCCTTTATATAGCTTCCTATTCCTTTTCTTTCCTTCCTTTTCCCCCGAGCAACTTTTTTCTCTCCTTGAGTGCCTCAAGAGAGGGTTGCTGCTAATGCAGGAAAGCCCCTGCCTCCCATTCTCAGTCCTTTCTTGTTTTCATCCTCGGTGCAGCTGGATCTACGGGCTGACTTCACCGGTTATCGCCTGAGGGAGTGCGCTCTGCACCGTCCACATGTCAGCGAGTTGGCCAAATGTTGCTGTTGAAAGATGTGATTTATAATAGATATATTTGTCTCATACCATTTGACTTCGGCCTAAAGAGAGAGCTAAGTGGAGAAAGGATAGACCTTAGCTGGAAATACAATGTGCAGCTGTTCTCCAAACACACTGTGTTTATGATCCAGGATAATTCAGCTAAAAGGATCTGGAAACCTTCAGAGATAAAATGCGTCATTTAATGGTTATATTTCTTATTTTCTGAAGCAGTAGTAAGCTTGCACTCTTTCACTTTATGATAGGTGAACCAGCTGGAGCTTGGAGTCTTGGAAGGGCTGGTTTGCAAGGACAAAAGATCTCAGTTAATTTGGACAGGCTATATTTGCTCCAAGAGCTGGGCCATACACCTGGTGGATGACAACTTTTCCAAAGGAGCCAGAGTATGGGTGGAAAGTGCTCCATTCCACCCTGTCGAGTAATAGTGTTGTACTGACAGGGGGAAAAAATCAGCATGATGGATACCACTCGAGATCACTCTGGACATTTTTGTTTTCACCATCATATGATGAGGGATCAGCTTATAGTGCAAGGACTGGAATGTAGCCAGGACCATGGAGACGGCTAGACAAGTTACTTATGTGCCTGAAACACTTGGCCTGAGCCTGATGTTGCTTTTTTTTCCCTCTGTAACCTGTACAGAATGGAACTGATGTGCTTCTTATTAATAGTGCACTGTAACAGCAGTATATAAAGGAAGCAAATAACATTTGTCCTCCCATCCCTTACACACATATTCAATACAAAATGCCAAAATATGTGACTAATAAATGGTGCAAAGTTTCTCTGAAGAATGCCAATAGGTTTTCTGTGTTCTCATTTCCACTTGAAAGTTGTTTCTAATGCTCCAAACAGAAAACGCTGTACATGGCAGTAGTTTTCTGTGTGTTTACTAAAAAACTGCAGGATAATATCTGTTTATAACCTCTGTCAACTTCAATCAGAGGTGCTGAATTTTAACCCTAGAACACTTTGACTAATGTGGAAGATTGTGATCTCTGGCCTGTGCTCCAGAACAGAGGGAAATTGAAATGGCAGACTTCTTGTAAAAATATTGTGTCAGTCAATATTTGTCTTTATACAAACTTACTGAGGTTGGAAAGTGTTTTAGGTGCTCAGTTCTAGGAGGTGTCTGGTACTTATGTGGCAGTAGATTTTGCTTTTCTTTCTCCAGCTTAGCTCAAGATTCTGCCTAGCGAGATTATCTGTGTACCCAGTTCTGGCTGTGTGCTGGGTCTTCCTCTGTTAAAGGTGACCTGATTCACCCCAAAATGAGATCAATTTTCTGTTGCTCAGAGGAGTGAACTGGCTTGCAGAGCATCACAGTGAACTCCAAGGAGTGGACAAAGAAGGGTGAAGGTGGAGTGGATCTATCTACTCTGTCAGCAGTACGCTCTTGCGTAGCTCAGCCTCCTTGGTTGACATAAAAAATTTAGGTGGAATTCAGAGCAGCAATAGGAAGATGCTTGGTGCCCCATCCTTTTCCTGTTGCCAGAGGCAATGGTGTGTCTCAAAAAATAGACTAGAGTAGTCTTCACGATGGTGCAGTGTGAGCAAGACTTTGCCATGCAAAGTCTTTGCCACCAGCAAGCAAGTATTTGCCATGATCTTGGTCCAGACAGTGACTGAACTGTTCAGCTGCAAGTTCCCTGAACTGTTCAGCCTGAACTGATAGGCTGCACAAGAGGCTGCCGTTCAAGTGGGTGGAAACAGAACCTGATCGTGTGAGGTGTCAGACAGCCTTAATAATTGGCTGGGCCATCCCACCAACTCCAGCAACTCTGCTGGTGCACAGCTCAGGCAGGAGGGAGTTGGGGGAAGGGAGGGAGAAGTGAGGAAAGGAAAGGATAGAGAGAAACGTGGCAGGGGAAGGAGTAAAAACAAATGGTGAAAAAGAGAAATGGAGAAGAAAAAAACCCTTGCATGAGTTTTATGCTGCCTTAAGATTTTGTAAGGACCATGTAGTAAAAAAATTATAAGAAAAGGTAATTACTCAGATTCCCAAAACTCTGATCTGATTGCCCTGCACTGCAGTGCTTGATGGATTCTCCTTCATATTTCACTGAAAATGTTTTGAATGGTCTGCTGTAGATTTGGCTTTGGTGTGAGGTGGTAGGGTGGATCACACTGTCTGTGTGACAGCTGGCAGGAGCACCCACACTGTCACTGCTCCAGCCTGGCCTTAGGTAGCAGACAATACTAAAGGAGTTTTGCCTGACCACCTTGTTGCTTGCTTGTTCTGTTGGCCACCATGGGAGCTGAGCATTTGAGATGTCTTTTCTTTCTCCTTCTGGGGTTGGTTTGTTCATCCACTGGCTGTAGCAGGGATCAAGGAGAAGGGTGCATTTTTTAAAACATGGTAGAATAGGGTATGAGGTGAGAGGATTTGTTATGTGCTAGTCTGACCTGAAGAGAGACTTGAGATCCAGCAGTTGGCTTTGGGGGAGCCATTTTTCATTGAAGTCTTCTGAGAGAGCTTGCATGTAGATTACTGTTCTAGTCCCTGGCTGCTTAGCTGAAGCAAACCTCTTACTACAGTTTTAACTTGCATTTATAATCATAGACTATGAATCACAGACACTGGATTCCTCACCAATAAAACTAAACAAAAACATGCTCTTTATCTACTAATGGATATTCACACCATGAGACTAGACTAGAAATAGAATGAAGTGGAACGCCCCAAAATGTATATGGTATAGTTATGGACATTGTGTTTTTATTGTAGGGGAAATGTTCTAATACAGAAATATAGCCTCTGTATATTTCTTGTTCACTAATTTTCAGTGGCTTGATGTCCTTCTCATTTCAAGGGTATGTGGCTATAGTTACAGATGGTGAAACTTAGATTGGGAAACAGCCTGTGGAAGAAGGGGTGGTGGTAGAGGAGGTCCATTTCTGTGTGAAATGCCAATTTCAAGTGGATCTACAGGGACTGGCAGATTTCCACAGCCTGAGCTGGGTGCTACATGATCCCTGTTCCAGACAGTGAGAGTGTTGCCATGTTAGTGTGTGTTTATACCAGCATTCCAGTTTTGACTTTGTTATTTATAATTTGTCTGGATTGCTATAATTATTACTCACTCTTAGGCCAATAGCTATTGCACCAGATGGCGAAAGTGATCATGCTATGACTCTGCTTTGCCTTGTTTAAGAGTTCTCAGCATCCAACTGTGCCTGCAAAAAAATGAAATCCACTTACTACTGAGCACTTCTGGAAGTTTGACTGCTTTATTGAGATACTTTGATTAGAATAAAGTTCCAAAAAATCTAATTATATATTTTTAATCTGCATGTATTATACTTAATGAACTTGCAGTGCAGTTAAGCTTGACCTGTAGATGCATTATGGAAACTCATGTTGGCTATACTGAGCGTACGTGCACTCACAACAGATCTGGCCTTAGTTTCATTAACAAATGAAAACAGAAGAAATTTTGTTCCTGGTGTGTAAATGGATGAATTGGAAAAAAGTTAATTTGATTGCAGTGCCTGGGAATATTGGTTGGTACTGTTTAATCAGCTTGTGTAGTTACAGTGTTGGCGGCTTCTATTAGATCACATCCAACTAGATTCAAATGTTGGAACAAATGATAATTATGTTCCAATTGCAATAAAATTGCAAGTGGTACTGATGGTGCTTTCCTGTAATAAGGTACTACTTGTGTATTGATTAATTTGGGCATCATGCTAACCTATAGATATCTGATTTTAAGTCCATTTTTAATATATTTGTGTGTGCAATAGATTGGTTTGGAATGTGCATGTGTGGCATTTGTGCTCTGCAAAATCTTCTAATGGAAATGTGTTCAAGGTGTGACTGAATTCTCTGTCAAAGGTTAGTGGTATCTCTAAGTGACACCAGGCTGTATCCCATAGTTAGATCCCCATAATTCTAAATAACCAGCCAGGGAGTTTACACCAGCTATTTAGACAAGCTAATCTGGATATGTTTCACAGGTTTAATCTGTTTGTGTGAAAATCAAAATTCATGTTATTTTTATTCTTTATTGAAGTACATGAAAAACCATGAACAAATCTGCAGTGTATCAACTTGGTTATGGTGGGAGAAGCTTTGTGGACAATATGTTTTTTAGAGCTGTCCTATTAGGAGCTGCAGGGAGGCTGGTCTGGATTATAAATTTGTGCATGAGGACTCTGCTAGGCTTTCCCTTAACCTGGCAAGAAAGGTGTGAAGAAGCTTTGGGTGTCAGCACCTTGTGGGAACGGAGCTCATTGTAGGTTTTGGAGGGAGATGCTGAAGATGTTGCCTCTGCAGGTGGGGTGATGTAAAAGGAAGAATGGGGTGAAGGAGGACACTTCTATACAGCAGCAGGAGCAGATATCAAGACAGAGGTGTAGTCTCTTGCTGTATTTAGATGAGCACAGCTTTTGCCAAACTGGCTATGCCTTCTGCTATCTGTATGTGTTGGTTTTCTTGAAAAACCAGGGAGAAGAAATTGCAATGCTCTTTGTTGTACTCTGAGACTGTGATTCACTTTTCAGACTGTTTTCAGAGATGCTTTGAAACAGTTTCCAAAACAGTATTTAAAGAAGAAATTGATTAAGGTTTCTATTAAAAAAGTGTAACAAATTTCTCTGCTTAATTGAATAAAATCCAGGCAGGTATGCACTTGAACCAGTAAAATAGTATATTAAATTTTTATATCTGTGCTGAGTCTGTCTGAAGGGCAGACATGGGAACAGAATACTGTTACTAAGCTCTGTCTTCAGGGACCACAATTGCACATCTTGGAGCTGTCTCCAGGCCACCATTGCAATCAATATTTACTGTAATCACAAATGAAATGAGGGAGTCTTAAAGTGGTGGTTGCATTTAATAAGATGTTATAATAACACAGCAATGAATTGAGGATTAACTGAAACTTTTTAAATTGGTGCTGAATTGATTTAGTGATTTGCATTTGGCTTAGGACTGTTTGCCTGTTGACAATAATTTATTAAAAAAATTGCGTTGCAATTTCCTCTTAATTGCACATAGTATGCTTCGGGGTGGCAGGGAAGATATTAAAATATGAGTAACAGATGTGATGTTTGCTAATGGAGCATCACATCCTGTATATTTTCCTCATCCTGTTATTTATTTATCTTCTAGAAAGAGAATATCCACTTCTTCCTATGAAGTATCTGTTCTCTTTTTTTTTTCCAGAGGGCTGAACTAGTCATCTTTTCTCATAAATCATTAAGTGGAGAACAGCCAAGTATAGTGGTTATGTACCATACCATTATTATTACTGTAGGGTTATTAAGTCTCAATTTGGCCTTCAGAATTTTAGATGTGTACCACTGTTTGGGATCTGAGCTAAAGATGCCTGGAGAGAATAAAAATTTTGCGTTCATGTCTGTGAACTCTCTATGAAATCCTTTATAGCTGTATTCTGCCAGATGTGTTCTGGTCCAGATGTGGCCAGGTAAAGCTGCTCTTGTTCGAGGTTAACTCTAGGGAAATTCTGTTTTCAAGGGCACTGTCCTTATATTGACCAGCTTTGACAACGTGTGCAGATCTGTATGTTCTGTGTCCTGTTGCTGCTGACACTCTTATTCTTCCTTCTCAGTGCAGACACTGTCTCTCTTTTATTGCCATGGGATGACACAGCACCTGAAGGAAGCCAGAGTTCTTTGGGTTTTTTTTAAAAGCAGATACAGTTTTGGAGATCTGGTGATGGGAAGGTACTAACCATACTTCCCAGGCACTTCTTTTGCAGCCTCTTAGCCTTTCCCTCGAGAAGACGGTTTCTTGGTTAAAGATTTGATGGAAATTGTTACTTTAACTCATTGTTAATTCAACTTGGATTACATTTCTTCTAAGATAAATTGCATGTCTTTGCCTAGAAGTATGACAAACTTGAGATTTTTGAAGGTTTTTTCCCCCCCTAATTTAAGTAAAAGGAGAAAAAAAACCCAACCCCCAATGTGCCTCCCAACCAACCATTAGTAATTATTGATTATTACCCGTAAGTGTTGTCTGTGCATTTACTTCTTTGCTCAAATATCAGAAAGCTTGAAAGAAAACTGTTTAATAAAACTTTGATAGGAGAGAAAATGACTTTGCTGAAAGCATAGGAACTTCAAGGTATTTTGGTTTCAGTTTCCTGTTAGTTTTCTCTGTAGTTCTATTGAGAAGTAAAATGCTTTCTAAGACACAGAGCTGGTATCTTCTTTTTCATATTCTAATATAGGAGTTGTCTTTACTACTTCTGCTGATACTTAGAACTGTAGCCCAGTGTCTTCAGTTGGTGAGAACCTGGTGTTCCTATTTTGTGAAAAGTAATCTCAGTCTGTTGCAGATAATCTTCATGGTCCATGTACCTTCTTGCTAACAACACATATTTTAAATACTTTTAATAGTTTCAGTTAGCTATTCCTGTGTGTTTCCATGGAGACAAAATGGAGCTTTTGAAATAGTATTTTTCATGAAGAAATGCTGTAAAGTTTTGTGCTGTCTTTTGTTGAGAATTCTGATTAATTCCTGTTAATTTCTAAGACATCATATTAGTTTTCTGATTTATTTCCTCCCAAGTTGTACCGTGCAAATGATGATAACACAACCAATTTCTTTGCCATTCCTTATGGAATGTGGTCTCTTATGACCACATGATACATATTGCATGAAGTAAAGGTAGACCAGCAGGTACTAGAAAAACGACTTTATGCAATAGGTATTGGGAAAACCTTCACCAAAAAGATAGCTGCTACCCCTGCAAATGAAAAATAACAATGTGCTACTTTTCCATTGCAGTGATCATCCACATAATCCTATGTGAGCTGGATAGGAACACTCTGTGCTGAGATTAATATCTTGTCTCAGAATAGTCTTAATGTAATCACAAATGTATTGTTGGAGAATCCTTCCCACCTGTTCTAGGCCAAATTGGTGTGATAGTTGCCAGTGTTGAGCAGATACGTAGGATGGTATGAGATACTTCCACTCATAGACTTTGTGAGTTTTAGGGCAGCTCAGGCTTGGTATCCATGGTGCTAATGTCATTGATTGATGGGATGCATCCCAAATGATAGGACAGATTGATGTTTAATATCACCTTTATCTACCTGCATGACCTCTGTGTAGTGTAGGAGTGATGCAGTTGTGCAGAAATATGGAAAGGTGTGCTGTGTTACCAAGAGATTTTTTTCCAGGAAAAGCACTTAGAGCATTAAAATGGAACCTAAGCTGGTTTTCTGTGATTTGCATTACAGCTTGGGTGTATTGATACAGAGTGTAATGCAGAGTAGAACATCCCAGGTGAGGCTGTGGAGTCTCCATCCTTGGAGATACTCAAAACCTGCTTGGACACTGTCATGGCCCAGCTTAAACAGGGTTTTGGACCAGATGACCTCCAGAGTTCCCTGTCAACCTTAGCCTTTCAGTGATTCTGTGATGTCTTTGCTAGTGTAGTTGCCTCTTAAATGGAAGGAGTAAATGTTATATTGGGAAGGTACTCCTCATGTAGACCTGACCTGTAATTGTTTTGTGCATGGTTTGCTATACTGAATCTTTTTTGTCTCTATGGCATTGCAGTAACTGCTTTGTCCAGGCAAGAATTTAGGCACAGAATGAGGGTACTGTATAGTAAGCTGCATTTTGGTTGTCTCTGTATTCACTGGTCTGAGATTTAGCAGACTTTCTTTTTCTGACATCTGGAATTTTTGTGACCACCGACATCCAAGAGAGCTTAAAAACTGAAAAATATAAAAGTCCTTATAGGTGAAAAGTACTGAGGAATTTTTTATTCTGTGTTGTACTTTTGATGGTGAAAAAGTATTTCTGGATTTTTTTTTTTTGGCAGGTGTGTGGCAAGTGTAATCCATTAATGTGAAAACCAGTAGCATTTGTCTGTAGCTGATAACAGCATTCCAAAACCAAGATCGCTAGCTTCTGACAAAGTAAAGCAACAGAAATATCTGTTTACCACTTTCCATTTTGACAAATCCACAAATCTGACTTCATTTAAGGGAAGTGCTTCTCAACCCTACCCTCCTGCATTGATAAACTTCAGTAGCTGAGCCTTGCCAGGATGAACTTTTTTAGTGTTCTTAAGGTCTGAAGGAAAGTTGTTCCTAAATTGACCAGCGTTTTTTTGAAGAATGAAAATAAAGATGTGTAGGTAGTAGTTAGATGAGACCTTAAAACAGAGTTTATTGAAGGAGCAAACTGTCCTTGACAGTCCAGCTGCTTTTCTCATAAAAACTTCTGCAGACTTTTCTGGGTGTGGGCTGCGAACAAGTAGTGAATCTTTGATGTTTGTGGCCTTGATGCCTGGCTGGGTGTAATGCTGTCTGGAAGAGTAATGAGAGTGGCTACAGTTCTTCTACCCAGATCCTGACCCCTCTTTAGCCTGCCAGCGGGGGGACTCCCCACATCTGCAAGTGGTATCTGCCTGGTAAACAACTCCAGGGTAGACAGCAAAGAGGTTCAAGGAAAGGACTTGACTGCAGGCACTTCCTAGATGATTTTTCTTTGACTGTGATGCCTATCACTTTGTTTTTAAAATCAGTCTGTTTTGTGCTGCATAAAACCTTCGTGTGTGTTGTTTTATGGACTGCTGCGTTCAGTGCAGTCTCATGCACAGTACACATGGAGCTCGCTGCTGAGCAAGGCACTTGCCAAGCCATTCAAAAACAGCCCGTGCAATACACACACAGACAGGAGAAAAGCATATTTTGTCTCAGGACATCCAGGAATTGCTTGTCTAGCTGACTTCAAGGAAAATAGTTTTCTGCTGGAAATATTCAGTTCAAGTTACCATGGATTTTGGATTTCTGAGTTTCATAGACAATTTGTGGGTTTTTTGAAACTCATCTGAGGTGAAACTGATCTCTGAATTGCATCATGCACTTCAGTGGTAATGTGAGTAGCACTTGTTGTGTTTTTATATTCACAATAACTGTTAACACCTGATCTGGGGCAAGTCTTGGTTACACAATGCTGGGCGAACCACCCAGTCGTTTCACTCCCAAGAACCAGTACTGGTTGTCTTTTGCTAGAATGTTTTTCTTTGTACTTGCTTAACTACTTATATTTGTGTTCTTATAATGCAAAACCCAAAAATTTAAGCAATTGTTCTGCAACTGGATAGGCAAAATGGGACTTTATTTAGACATTTTCAAATGGAAGTTTTCAAATATAAATCTTTGATGCTGTTTTTATAAAACAAAAGCATGTTGAAATGAATAAAGTGATTTTTGAGGGAAAATAGGCTAAAAGAAAAGTTTTCAACTCCCCAAATCTGTATATATAAAAATCATTTTCATTGACTCTTTTGTAAAGCTGTGTGTCAAAAATTGCAATTTGGCACAAAAGTAATCTGATTTTGTGGCCTTCAAGGAAAAAGCTATTTGTAATAGTGAAATATTAAAAAAAATAGTAGGGCTTGGGAATATGAATGTGACAATATAATAGTGTATTAAGGTAAAATTTTGTTGATGCAATGAATGAATAAATACTTGATTAGATAGTGGCTGATTAACATGTTGGATCTGGCATATCTAGAAGTGTTTACTTGAACCAGAAGGATTGGGGGGGGTTTACTCCTCTTTGTACTTCACAGAGAAGGTATTTTAAGCCTCCAAATGTGCAAAATATCCCCAAGTGAGAATTATGTAGTTTTACATTTAAAGTAGCAACTTGTACATTCTTCCTGAATTTATAGGGCTAAAAAGTAGAAAAAGGTGGGATCAAGACTTTCATGAAGCTTTTTAATTAAAAAGGAAAGGATAAGTAATTTGGAAATAACCAAAATGACCCTCCTAGTATAAAGGCTTGGAGTTTTCTTCTGCACATGTATTTATTATTCACTATTAATCATTAACTTAAAAGTCTGCCTGTGCTTTCAAAGTATGTCTTGAAGGTTTGTGCATGAAGGAATACAAACACAGGTTTTCCAAAATGAAAAAAAATTAAGATAAATGTTCAGAGAGGAGCCAAGTATTTGAATTTGTCTTTGGTTGTGTTGCTACTGTCTCGGGACCTGTGGCTTAGCTCCTTTATGTAATAAATTATTCTGCCTAAAGTGTTTAATTTTTATAGAAGCATAGAATATTCTGAGTTGGAAAGGATCCACTAATCATAATATTTGAACACTAGTGTTTAAGCGTGCATTAATCAAATTAAAATAGTTGTAAAGAAGGTCCTCAGTAACAGTTTAAATAACAGTTCATTAATTTGTGCTGAGTTGCCAAATCTGACTTCTCCAGGTACTGACTTGTGGGTAGGACCACGCTGTGTTGGGGAAGTGTGACTGACATGCACACACATATTCCCAGGCTAGCTTTCCTATATCTATTTCAGGGACTGATGGGTTGGAAACATTGGTGACTTGAGCTTCACCCCGGTTAGATTTGTAGGGACGTGATCAGATCCATGCCTGTCCTGCTATTGATACCTATGCTAACCAACATAAAACTCAATTGGTATGTCTGCAGCGTAAACTCTGAAAAGAAAGGTTGGTGAAATGCTGCCCTAACCAAATGGACCAAGGGTTTCCACTGGCAAATGGTTTGCAGCAGCAAATGAGAGGAGGAGAAAGGAACATTTTTTCCTGATCTATTTACGAGAAGTTCCACAATAACCATAACCACAGAACTGTGTGGGCATTTCCTTGTGTAAACAAGCCCTGCCCTCTGTTTGAAGAGGGTAAGTGTGCAGTCTTTTGCTACATTAGTGAGACTTTGGCCATAGAATGTTGGAGATAAGGAACTATGTTTACCCTATATCTTGGATTTGCCTTGTGAATTTTGAGTCACAGCTCAGTTTATGGGTATGTAGGGAGTGAGGAATAACAGCATTTGGTTTATAATTCAAACAGAAGTGGTTTCTTTACTGCTTGTTAATTGTGTATGTTCACATAAAGAGACTGGAAAAGTGATGTTGACAGGAGCTTGGAGCAACTTTACTATACCTGGAGTCACTGGTGTTGAATGTACAAATGTGATTAGAAGAACTGAGTCACTGGTTAAAGGGGTTCACCCATAAAAAAAAAAAAAGGAGATTCTCTTATAAAGTGAGGTTAAACTACTATTCTGTTTCACAGAACACAAACGTTTATTATTTTTCTGGTGCACAAAATACCTGTGTACCCACTTGATGGTTCATGGGAAAATGATTGACCAGGAACTTGTAGTTTGGCCGATACTTATCTGTACAAAATACAACGTCTTGCAACATTACTCATTTTGAGGAAATTTAGTGAGAAAACTAGGAAAATATCTCTAAAATTTTGTATTTGAAGTCTTGTGGAATTTCCTGTATGAAAATGAATTGGCACAGAGACATGAATATTTTAAGTTTTTGTTTCTATTCTACTTTAAGTGCACTTCCCAACTGCCAGTGTATTTTTTGCTTTCCAGTTTCCTTTAAGGGCATGAGTATTCTTTTAATCACGAGCTGGCTGCTCACAGCATTCTTTAAAACACTTGCTCAGCTGCTTCCTAACTCAGGATCAATAACTTCATAGATAATTAAACTAACCATCTCTTAAAAATAGATGCCATCTTCTATATCGCTTATACCCCCAACCTCCCACTTATCCTATTTGACAGTCCCTGCCTGTGCTGGTTTGCCAAGCTGAATATTAGTACTCCAGTGCCAGAATGCCTGGCCCGAGCCAGTGAGGGATCCTGTGCAGACAGCTGCACTACAGGCATTGTAACTTCATAGCTTGAAATGCAGAGACTTCTTTATTTATCCTAAATATAACTAAAGGCAATAGAAAGGCATTTTTAAAAAAATTGCACTTAATTGTCAGCCCAGCTGTTGCAGTTATGAAAATTTTCTGGAAAATGCTTTTTCAGAAGTTCTGATTTAGTTTTTTTTACTTTAAAAGTAAAGTTACAATACAGTAACAATATTTTTCAACCTTTAGACACAATATTGAACTTCAGATTTCTATTAAAACACAACTAGATGACTGTCAAAATTGCATAAGCTTGAACAGCTAAACTGACCTGAAATTTATAATTCTTATTATGAAACACGACACTGTTCTGCAACAAAAGACATTAGGCTGGTGTAATAAATGCAGTCTTCATTTATTGTTCTTACTGAGTTGTGTTATCAGCTTTCCTGGAATAAATCATAATTCATCTATTGATATTTTCAATTGAAAGACAAAGCAAGTCTGTTCCTTAAGGTAATTCCTGTGTTCTTAGAATTTTTGCTTTACCAAGTTTAACATTGTCAAGTCATATTTCCTCAAAGAAGTATGGAATGGAAATCCAGACTTTCTCTGTTAAAGACTGAGATGTTGATAATGGGGATTAGACAAAATCTCTAAAGAGGCTGTCTATAAAATGCAGATTATAGGCCTTTTGGTCATGTTTTGTAAGGGTAGAGATATTAACCTTTTTATCTGTGAAATGTTAGCAAAAACCTTTTGCAAGATCAAAGAAAGTCTGAGGTGCAAAACAGAGTGGTGTAAATTTGTACAGGGGAAAAAACATTTCTGTGCTTCAGTTTCAAAACTCTGTACTTTCAGTCAGTGGTTGCTGATCAGTGACATTTTACTCTTTTATGATGTGTTGCTGTGATGCCTGAGATTTCTGGGGGAAAAGATTGCATAAGAGTGAGCATTTATGTACTTAAAATTTTGCATTCTGACATGGAGAAGACTGTTGCTTCTTAAGTACCTTGTAACATAGAGTTTTTTATCAGTGAAGCTCTAAGTTTGCATCATGCGGTTGGAAGGCTTTTTTACTGTTTGTAAAATGTGGATGAATAGTAGATTAGTATGTTGAAAAGCCAGTCTCTCTCTTACAGGAAATCCTACTTGGTTTCTCTGTAAAAACTCTGTTAAAACAAATTAGAGTGACTCATATGTGAGTCATGATGAAAGACCTGGTAGCATTTGAGTTGTTGTCTTAGTACTTAAAATTACCAATAACACTGAATAAAAATTAATGAGAAATTATGACTTAGAGAATAGTAGGAACATAAGTTTTATACAGTCACTGTGTGTTTTGATATGTGTGAACAAGTTAATGGTTTTTTGTTTATATACAGTTGTCTCAGAAAGTATTCAGGAACCAAATGTAAAGGAAATATATGTCTAATATGTTTAATAACTGCATTCCCATTCCTCTACTGCATCTCTTTTAGTAGTGGAACCCTTTTTAGTATACCAAAATACTGAAGCTGATACAAAACTAATTTGTGTAAATTGTTCCATGAATATATATTAGAACATTCAGATGTAGTGTGAATATTCTTATATTATAAATGTGTGGTTGGAGTGAACTCTTTTATTTGACTCAATTGAATTTAAATCTTAATAGGGTCATTTGGACCTAAGCTCGGGAGGAAGGCAGGGTGAAGGCAATCAGTTTTCTCTGTAACAAAATGAACTTGTTTTTCTGTCCCTCTCAACTTCCTCACAGATTAAATTTTAATGAAATGTTAGTAACATAAGAACTTTTTAGACATCTTCTTTTTTAAAGTACTTAACTTTTAGCACTGTTCCAAAAGACTTTAAAGAAACAATTGAAAAATGTCTAATTAGTAAGTAACTTTAACTCAAGTGCTGACAGGTAGTTTTTAATAAACTTTTAAGTAATATGAAATAAAATGTTTTTTTATTCCCAATATAAAATACATCAAAGAAAAATATATTAAATAAAAATTAAATTAATGCCTTAAAAATCATATCTATTATACTAGTAAAGTTAATAAATATCTACTTATTATTTATGTTAGAATTCTGATATGACTCTGCCAATACCCACTTGTTGCAGATGATGGAGTTATTTTCTGAGATGGTTGTGTTTGTAAATAGTGCAACATTCTTCAAACTGCACTGGCAGTTACTCAATACATTTCTCCACAAAGTCTCTTTTACTAATGGAAATACTTAGTAGCGGAAAGGATAAATTATTCTTTGCTCAGATGTTGAGGATTCAGGCTCATAAAAATCAAAGAGTAGTGGAAATGCCTGGCCTGGGATATATCTAAACCCAACTATTCTTTCTCATGGGAAAATTTTTCTTACCCTCTTGTGTCAGAAGTGTTTGATGGGTCTCAGCATTTCCAGTCTCCTCCCTCCCTGCACTGGACAGCAGATACTCCTGCATTGAAGAGATCCAACAGCATGTTAACAATTCCCAAAATATTTTTGCCAGTCAAGTACTATCATTCTGGGTGACTTGAGGAGGGTTCTAGGAGCATTGTAGGAGGAGTAGCTTATCCTTTTGGGATAGCAGATTTGTCAGAGGGCACAAGTGCCTGTAATACAGATGAAAGTAATCTTCTCTTGAAATCAAATCCCTATTTCATTTGAAATTAATGGTATTTATGATACTGGGTGATGGACTTCAGTAGTAGTAGGCTATGAGCTCTTAGAAAGAAATAGGGAGGGGAAGTTGGAAAAAAATAGGGTTGTTATTTAAAAAACCCCACAAATCAACAAAATACTTTTCAATAAGAGACACTTGGGAAAATATGGAAGGTGGACTGAGAACAAAGGGCTTATTTGTTTGAGATCTAATGAATTTGATATAGTTGCAAATGTTATATGTGGCCTTGAGTCTCTGACTAATTTTTGTACTATTATAGCCACTATTTCTAATAAGAACAAGGAATTTTAATTAATCTCTAAATTTGTAAAACTGGTATATGTTCTTTAAAAACCAGCACTATTTGCTGCACCATTTACCAAAACTTTGAGGGCTTAAATCAACAGAAAAACCCAAAATTATATTCTTGTTTGATAATTTGATGCTGCACCTGTGTGTTTGCCTTTGAGTATCTGTGGATGAAGACACACAAGGGTGAACAGCAGGATTTGAGTGTGGTGTGTTTTCAGCATTGCTCTCAGCTGGTTTGGGGGTGTTTACCACGGATGTGGGGTGGGTTGACCATGCCTGGCTGCCAGATGTCCATCCAGCTGCTCCTGGGGTCTTTCAGTCCCTGCTCCTGCTGTCCCCTCGGGGCTCGCAGCGCTGTTTCTGGCTCGGTTGCCCCGGCTCAGCCCTGGATGCCGGGCAGCGTTTTGCCCTCCCTTGGCCAGGCTTTCCCCGGGGCTCTCTCTCTCGCCCGCCCGCCCGTGGCTGAGGGGCTCAGTCGTGCCCTGCGCTGGGGCCGCTGCAGCCGTGTCAGGTGTGGGAGCTCCAGACATGCTCCACACAGAGGCTGCGCCTTCAGCCCTTGCTGCTGCTGCATCTTGACACCTGCAGCCAGATACAGGCACAGGTGTCAAGGCGCTGTCACTGACAGGGGAGGGCTTCATCCCTGTTCTCCAACGCCTTCTGCTCCCGGCCGTGGGGCACCTGCCTTGCTTTGCCCTGGCTGTGGTGGTTACTGTGCTTCTGTAGGTCACTTCAGGCTGCTGTAAAGGCCGCTTGTGGAACACCCTGCAGGTGCAAAAACAGCAGGGAGGAGCAGTTGTGCCTGCAAGCTGTGTCCTCTCAGGCTGTACTTGACAAGCAGCAGTGGTGTGCGCAAATGCCAATAGATGCTGTCCCTAGTGGCTTTTTTGTTCATCTCCAGAAACAGGGAAGAACAGGAGCAGAAATAGACAAATAGACTAGTTTTCAGCTCAGTACCTGGTCTCCCTGATTTCATGGCTTTGTCAGTGATGGTTCCTACCCTGGCTGGAGGTAGCTCAGGATCAGAGGGTTCCTTCAGTGAGCCTTGCAACCCAGGAGGCTGCTGACCTCCCTAAGGCACTGGTCCCTCCATCTCTGCATGTAAGGTGTTGCTTCTCCAGTTAGAACATTTTACATCTCAAGGGTCTAAGTTGATAAGTTTTGAGTCTTGTTCTAGCTGCTTTGCTAGATTTTTGTACAGTGTTTATCTTGCGTGGTGGTACTGAGAATCTTCTTAAGGTTCTGTGTGCAAAAGTAGAATGTTTCCCCACTAAATCCTGATTTTGAATTTCTAAGTACACCTTCTGGAAGACAGAAGACTTCACAAATGCAGTTAAAAAGGATGATCCTGTTTTTCTTGCAGAGATAATGCTGGGTTAGGGCTTCAAAGAATGCTTGTCACTCTCAGGCTGTGCTTACGTAGATACAATCTTTTGTTTGCGTGTGTTTGTCCTGAAAGCATATCCCAGTTGTCACTATAATGTGTTACTCTGTTACAAGCACGTAATTATTTTAGAACTGAATACAGAGTTTTCATTGCATTTTTATCAAAGGGACATGCATATATTTCCTCATGGCTGCAGTGGGACATATTCTCAGCACCCATAAAAATACTTTTCTTCTTTTTACGTCCATTCATCCAGATTACCAGTAACATGAACAGAAGCTCAGCTGAGATCTGCTTTGGAGTGGGTACAGTTTTGGAAGGAGAGCACAAAGCTGCAGTGTTAATGCTTTTCTTTCTTTTCCCACTGGCCAGGTTGTTTTTATCTTTCCTCACTGGATCATGGTGTCAGGGACATAAAGATTTCCTGGAGCAAGAATTACTATTCTTATTTCATATAAAATGCTATCGGGGTGTTGAAATTGTAGAGTAGTACTTCTGGCAATACAGACCTCTGAAAGTGATTTGGTTTTAATGTACTCAAAGAATACTGTATGTTTAAATGGTTAGACTCTAGTTTAAGAAAAAGAACAGAAAAATAGTACTTACTTTTTAAAAAACAGCATTTGCAGTCTGATGGTGTTTTTTTATGTCAACACTTTTGAGACCAAGACTGTGATTTGTTTGAAGTTTAATGGTCAGGGTGAAAATTTACTGTGAAAGCCTCCTGTGTTTGTCAAGTTCATTTTTCAGGGGTATGAAATTCAAACTTTGCAAGTTTAAATATTTAGCCTTGAGACTGGAAGCTAATGCACTTCCTATCAAAAATGTTCTAACTCAAATTGTAAGCATAGTGAATTATTCCAGCATTCATATCGGTAATTTTTATTCTGTTTATGTGATTAATTAATGCTTGTTATATTTCAGTGAATTGTAGGATGCTAAAATGAAGAAAAAATATTATATGTATAGATTTAAGCTGATTATTTAAATATATTCAATTAATTGAATTAAGAAATTACTTGGATGTCTTGAAACAATACAGTTTAGCCCATCACACTTTTTATCTATTAGTCTTCAGAATATGTTTGCATGTTTGTTAAATTGTTAATGACTTGTTCTGATGTCCCCATGATTTGATGTTCTTTGGAATACTGAAATTGCTGCATGTTGAAGTGGGATAACAAAGCTCTTCAGAGCTTGTCAGATACAACTGGAGTTATAAATTGGAACTGCTTAATGATTTATGCATACACACAGCTCACCAGAAGTTTTGCAAAAAATTTTAAAATTTACGGATTTCTGAATGATGATTTAGAAATTATTTGAAAATACTTCTGCAGCTGAGAAATCTGTCTCTGACTGGAACTGCAAGGTGCTACAGTCACAGAAAGTGATGATACGATAACTTGGCTTCATGTCTCCAGTTTGTGGTCAACAAGATCCTAGTACTGTAAAACTGGAAAAATCAGTTTCAGGGTGTCTGTTGATCTGTGTAAATTTTTGACTTATTTGTTTTACTATACCTTTGTGTTTTGGTTAGCTTTCGTATTCAAATAACTCTTTTTAAACTTTTTAAATGTGTTCTTTGTTTTCTTAGCTAGCCTTTTTTTTTTCCATATGTGAAATAGTTGTCATGAAATAGAGTTGTAGCTCAGGGTAATCAGTTTTGCATCTGGGAATATCTGGATGAATATATAGATCAGTATCATTGTGAGGATAAAAATCATAATGCAGTTAAGATGACTTAGACTTAACTGATCTGGGGGTGGGTTGACAGAAGTCTAAACACAGTCAGGTGTGTGCCCTGATAGTGCTGAAGGCTAACAGTGTTCTGGGTTACATCAGTGGAGTAGAGCTGGTAGGTGAAGTGATTATTCCCCATTATTCGACACTTACTAGACCTTGTGTGAAATCCTGTGTCAGGTTTGGGCTCTCCTGGAATGCTGATAAGCTTGAGTGAATCCATGGACAGGCAATAAGACAGTCAGAGGACTGGAGCATGGAAGGGAGGGAAGAGGCTGGGACTCTTGTGCTTGTTCAGGCTGCAGAAGAGGTGGTGTGAGGAGGTCTAGTAGCAGATACCTGGAGAGAAAAAGAGAGGTAAGCCCTAAACTGAAGCATGGAGCTTCCAGTTCTGACTAGGGGAAAAAGTTGCTATGAAGATATGTAAGGACTGGAACTAGTTGCTCAGAGACATTTTGAGCTCTCCACGCTTGGAACTGTCAAGACCATGCTGTCTTTTTTGCTCCTGTTTGACTTGAGATAGATGGTGGTTTTTTTGCTTTCCACTCACCTTTTTTTTCCACTTAAGTATTTGTATTTGTCGTGATAGATTGGTTGTTAAAACTTTTTGCTGTCACACCGGTGACTTCATGGGCCAATTCTGTCAGAATTCTGGGATGCAAGCTACTATGTTTCTTAAGCTAAAAGTAATTTTGTTGTTAAAGGTTTGTTTCCTGCATGGACAGTTACTGCTTGCTTGAAGTAATTTTTTCTGATAGTAAGGAAAAGGAACATCTCCAAATCACATCTAGATTAGTCAGTGCTACTTCACGTGATCATTATTATTATAGTTATATATTTCATTGTTTCCCTTCTATTAATGGCTAATGGAGAGAAAGAAGAAAACCCTGTGTGTCTGTTCCACTTAGGACATGTAATAGGATCCCTTCAGAATAGGAGGTATTGGGTGGTAAGGAGAAACAGGAAAAAAATAGGAATGGGAAGGGAGGTATTTTGTGGAAATGGGGAAAAACTGCTGGTTGACACATGGTGTTGGTGGCTTGAAGGCTTCAGTTATTTTTTCACAGGAGGTATGCACATTTCGTTTGGGCATCACTGAGAAACAGGACAGAATGAATCACCATTTAGCAGAACAGATGCTGAAGACCAGTTCTGGAATCAGCACCACATTGTCTTCATCATAAGAGTTGAAGAGAACAGTTAAAAAAGCTAAAGGTATCCCCTAAAACACTTGTGTGCTTTGGTGGCTTGAAAGCCTATAATGTGTATTGTCACCGTGGTGCTATTTATTCAGCTCTTTGATTGTTGGGTTGTTTTGTTTTGTTTTTCATTATTATTTCTATTTTTATTTTTATTTTGCTTTCTGTCTTAGTTCAAAGTTACTGTCTTCTGTTGTGGTCATGGGTTTTGTATTGGAACCATATAGCATACTTTCTAGATGCCTGAGCAATAAGTAACAGTAGGAATATTATTGCTGTGACTTGTTAAACGTTTGCTACGTTTCAGGCCTTTGCTGACATGTCAGGGTTGTGGAAGTGCAGGTGTGTTGTGCTCCTGCTGTGGGTTTGCTGATACGAATCTGTGCTTCTGCTGTGGGTTTACTGAATTTCATAGTCCTTGCTCAGAACTCACACCCTGTATCTTCTAAAACCCTAATTAGAGAAGAGAAATTTTGGGTGTAGAATATGTATGGGTCTCTTGTTCTGAGATTCTAGGGATAACTATGCAGTTTCAAAAAGTACTTCTTTTATACATTTGATATTTGAAGCACTTCCTGCCTCTTCTTGCACAGGGGATTAATTAAAAAACCCAAAAAACCAACCAAAGCTCACAACTGTTAGTTGTCTGAAGTAACACCAAATTTTTAACTTGGGGCTGATTGAATACTTAATGAAACAAGCAGATTAATTTTAAATAGGAAGATAATCGTAAAAAAATGAAGTGTTCATTAATTTGGGGAAGCATTTCTTTCACTAAAGCTGTTTTCATCTGCATATAGAAGTAAATGGCTAGAAGTTTGGATGTTTTTAGTTGCAGAGACCAAAAGTCTCCCCTTCATGCTAGTTGCTGAGATGTTTCCCCTCAGAAAAGTGGGATGTGTGGATACGTGATGAGATATGGATGTGATATAAGCACAGCTTCTTGAAAATGCTGATTTAGAAGATGACAGTGTTGAAATACTTAATGTTCACTTAAAAAGAACAAAAAAATCGGTCCTAAACTTGTTAAGACCCCAAAATGCTACAGAGAAATGAGATATTGACAGTTGAAATGAACTTAATGCCCCATCTCCTGAACCAGAATAAGGGATCTTACTGGATTAAAATAATATGAAATAATTTTGTGGCGTAATTTTTAGTTTACTCTGAAAAACATTAGGGGGAAAGAATGTAGATGTCTTCAGTGGTTTTTGTTGTGGGTTTCTCTTTTTCTTTCTGTTAGTTTACTCTCATCTTTTCAGGTCTATATATAGGAACTACATTGAGTTAGCATTCATTGATTTCTCTTAAAAGCAAGTTTGACACATCTTAGTCTGTTTTATAGAGGTGAAATTTTCTTTTGAAAATAATCATTATAACGATTGTTTTTCAACTTGTGAAGCATGACTTCTGGGATGGCCAATATTAAACGTAGATAAACATCACCTGTTTTTTTGTATGGAATCCCAGTTTAAATGTCAGAAGACTTAATTATAAGAGCACAACTTTGTTATGAGTTGTGGAAGTGATGGCCATCTTTTCTATTTCCCTTTCATCCATTTTCTAAAGCCACTTTAGTTATCAGATAGAAGCAGATTGTTAGATTTGTAACAGCTAATTTTGGTTTTTTATCTGAATAATCAGAGCCAATCTGAATCTCAAGATATATCTGATATTATATCCGGAAGATGTAAAAGAAAATTGAGTATTCCTCTTGTAACTCCAGTTGAAGGTGCACTCCAGAGAGTTCTGCTTGTTTGGATTGCTGGAAAAGAGACTCAAAACAGGGATTTTGAATTGGACAGTATTTTAAGGAATTTAGAATTTATAGTAGAGAATTAAGCGTTTATATGGACCGCGAGACATGGAGTGAAAACCGAAGCATTCAAAACACTGAACCACCCCTGCCCTTGTTTTTAGACTGCCAGGGTGGTAATGGTTTGTCACAGTGAGGTTTCTGAATAAAATAAAGCTGTTAATAAATGACGTGCATGGTAATTCAGCATAGTGTTCTAGTTAAACATTTGCATCTTCCTGCCACTCTCATAGATTAGAGGGGACTGTTGAACATTAGTGGTAACAAGATGCACCTCATATGCATGCTAATGGATTATAACATTTTATAGGTGCAATTTGTACCTGTCTCTCAGTGCATTGGGAAAGTGGTGCATGAGGAACAGATCGTTAAGCATCAGTAGCCAAGCTTTGCTAATTAGCACATCTTCCAGTGCCAACTCTCTTTGTCCACAGAGAATGTAAATTATTCTTATTTTTTCCCTCAATCTTTTGGGCTTCTTAAGCAATGTATCTCTTCAACTGGAAGATAGAGACTGCAGATTTGTACTTTTCAATTCTCATGATTAATTGAAGAACATCCATGGTTTATTCAAAAGCAGGGATGCTGCCAAAAATGATCTAATTGGTTAAATAAATAACCCTAAGCTTTTATTACTCAATGTGTTTTTTATTGAATTATTAATGCTATTTCACCCTCCAAATCAGTAAGAGTTAATGACTTATTTGCCTGAAGCTATTAATATTTTTCCAATCAGTGGTAAATTGCTATGATGACTTCTTTTGCTGATTTCTATCTTACTGTATTTGTTCTCTTGGTAAAATGGTATTGATGGTAAGAAAAGACTGAAAAACAGCATCCAAATTTCAGCTTGTTTTAGTTGTTCTTTTTGTGCCAGATGAAACACATAATTTTGTTCATAAAATTGATTATGAAATACATTTTGGGACAGGGGAAACAAAAAAGAGGAAATACTTTTTGAGAACCATTTGTTTTAAGTGGGCTTCAGAGAAAGAGAAGCATAATGCATTTATTTAGCACCTTTGCTGTGAAAAAGGAGGAGGAATTTGAGCATTATATGATTTTGTAGTGATAAGTAACATTCCCATATATGAACAGAGGTGTGCACAAAGAAGTGCTGCAACGTAGTATGGGCTGGTTCTAAGGAAGTGCCCAGAAAAAAAGGATGAAATAGTCTCTGATCTATGCAAGGCACTAAAGGTCTTGAAAATTAAGTGTCATTCCTGTTTCTTTGTATCTGTTTAGTTCTGGGAAAGACAGAAAACCAACACTAAGTGGTTGTAAGTGCAGGAATAAGATAAGTAATCATCTAGTTAACTGTTTCAGATGGCCATTATGAACGTTTATGAAAACGTGGGTGTATATCTGAAAACTAAATAAATAAAAATTCTTTTAAAACCAGAAAAACATTTTATGTTATTGAATATTAGTGGATGATATTACCAGGTCTGTATCCAAGGTAGTGTTGCTTAGACCTTTTTGTTTCAAATGTTAGCTTTTGTCCAGCACGTCAGATGTAAGTCAGGTGGCTGAGAGATGCACTGTTTTTCTTACTAGATATTGAAATTCTTTTTCCTTTTGAAACAAATGGGCTACATTGCAGCAAATAACTGAGCCTTTTCACTTTTCTCAAACCTTTATTTGAGAGTAGGGATGGATGAGTAGTCACTAGAAGATGGATAAATAGAGTAAGAGGAAGGAATAAGGCCATGGACTCTTCATGATGGAGAGGAACAGACTGTGTGTGGGGAAGACAGCTGAGTTTTAGGAAATCACAATATGGAATTTGGGGAGCTGTCATTTGTTAATTCCTACAATACAAGAATAGAGAGAAACTTGAAACTCAGTGATATCCAGACAGCAGTGAGCTCCTGGCACTTGTTGCTGCATGAGGTAGTGGAGGCTAAGGATGACAGATGAGATCAGAAAGGGAATCTGACTAATTCACAGGCCACAGCTCTGTAAGGAGGCAATGGAAATACTGCCTTCCAGCATTTCTGGTTCGAGAGCTACAGAAACTGGCAAACCTGTGGTATTCCTGAGACTCATCTCTAACTACTTTGGAGATGCAGCACTGGACTAGACACACCTTTGGCCTGACCCTGTGGGGCGTTTGCCAGCTACTTAGGGACAGTAGTATTGATGCATAGAACACATTTGTGCAAAGAGAATTTGGAATTCCCTCAGCTGCTGGCCATTGAAGTTTTGTATGCCACTGCAGCTTCTAACCTGAATTTGGGATTATCTTTGAGAGGAAAGGATGTAACAGTGCTTCAGCATTCTGGTAGTCTGTTAGCTTCCAATGCAGCTTCTTGGGATCATTGAAAAAGTGGATATGCCATAGAGCAGCTTTGAGATTGTGGAGTCAGAAAATACCCAAAGGTTGGGAGGGGTCACTTTGTCACCTTTTTTCTTTTCCACTCTTGTCTTTTATATGTGTATGTGATAATACTGTTGCCATGCGAGAATATTGGAGTCTGAATAATACTTTGAGATTAAAGTAGAAGCAGTGAATTAAATTAGTGTTCCTAAGGCAGTTTCTGTTCATTTGCATTTTTCATGCTGTCCCTCTAAACATTACTTTTTCCTTTCTATTTCTTGTTGCTAGGTGAAAGACCCAGGGAAAACAAAACAAGATGGTGCCTACCCTCCCCATTTGTTATACCTGAGAAACAGTTGTTTGGTGTGCGGAGGGAAAACTGGGACTGTTCTCTAATACCTTTTTTTTTACTAATGGCATAAGTTTATTAATAATAATAACAACTAAGTGGTATTTTTAGAAATAAATACTTTAAATTACTTACTATTTTAAACTCTGTTTCAGTAATAAGCTGGTATTAGAAGTCCATTGTTTACATTAAGATTCAGGGCTGCTTTTGTCACAGCGATCTGGTCAGGTTATAAAATAAACAATAATTTATTCAGTGCAATGAAGGGAGGTGTTTTCTTGGCTTTTATGAGGATAGTTACCTTTTGCACAGACTTTTATGAAGTTTGCATGCATAAACCAATATAATCAGAAATGTTCCACATTAGAAAAATACTGCATTGACTCTCAGAGAATCAGAGGTGAGGTTAGATGACTTGATACTCCTTTTGCATTTTCAGTTTTATATTTATGGTCTTGTGATGTAGTTTTGTCAGTGGAAGAAAGAGAAAAGTGTGTGCATAGAGAAAGAAACAAAGGTAGAACATGCTGTATTTTTTTTTTTTTAATACTAGTAGTTCTTTGCTAAATATATTCTTTTGGTTGCTACCTGGCTTTTGGTTATTTTTTTATGATGGTGCAAAGATTGTGTTTTTTGCATATTCAGTTTCTTGTATTATGGGGTCTTAAACCTTCTTATAAAGAAGCTCAGTGAATGAAACTAGTGTTTCTTTAAAAAAGAGGGATTGGATTTTGAGTTGGAAGACCACTGTTGTCATAGCAGTTGATTTGCAGGGTGATGTGCCCCTGGCTTTGGAATGAGCCTCTTAGGATGCTGCATTCTACAAGTGTTTTAAACTCTTGGAATGGATGTCATTGCAATGGTTTTAATTTTAAGATTTTGGCTATTACAAGATTAAATCTACCTGCAAAAATAATTTCTAGGTCCTTGTAATGAGGAATTTGAGTTTTCCACAGTTCTGCTCAAATATGATCTCATCCTGACATTAAAGGTAAGAAGAAATCTTCAAACAGAAATGCAGCAATATGGTCATGTCTGTATGTCTGTAAACTTTTTTTTTAAAGTCACATCCTGGTGGTCCATTTGTAGACATTCTTCTGAACCCTCCACAGAACAGACTTTATCTCCATGAGGAGTTGGATTGTGGATCAAGTCTGTAGACAGAGAGGAGTGTGTACCAATATTTACTTTGCTGTGCTTTTACATCAAGGCTATTTTCTGAAGGGACATACCTCTCCTGAGGAACAACAAAATATTCAGCATATGTGCTAAGTTCTGGCCAGCTGGCAACTAGAAAAGGAAAACAACAAACCAACCAATAAAGCAACAACAAACAACAACAAGAACAAACCCCACAAACTTTGTTGCAACTTGCCTCTTTTAAAGAAGATAGTGGGAACTTCCTTGAAACAAATAACGAGAATGAACTAATTGACATGATGGATTAGTCATAGCAGCAATACCACTGAGACTTATGAATCCTAAAGCCTTGAATTCAAACAATGGAAAATGGCATTCTGCCTGTCTATATTTGCCCTGTAAACATCATGGCTCTGCAGCTGATAAGGATTTAAATCTCCATTTGTTTAATGTTTGGCCTTACATTTTGGGGAATAATCTTAATAAACTTATTTATTCTCAGACAAAAAATTGGCTATGTATTTTATTAGATTATTTGTATTTTTACTTCATGGTGTTTATCTACCCACCATTAAACACATAGCATAAATTTTTTTTCCCACATAATAATACAACCAGAAGGTTCTAATATTATTAGCCACATGTTTGTGCAGGAAGACAAGGTTCATAAAGCCAGTGAGTTATTTTGCACTGAATTTTGTTCAGTACTTTAAAATGAGTTTTTTATAATTATATCAAAATTCTAGTAATAGCCGGTCTGCTCACTTCACCTATTTCTGTGTTGCCCTTTGACAAGTCAGAGTCAAAACTGAAAGTCAGGATTTCCTTTCTGTGTCCAGTGACTTGCCACAGAACTAGTGGGTCCATCACACAGTTGAAAATCAACTCTTTGATCAGCTGACACTTGGCCATGCCCTCCTAGCTGCTAGTGTGAGACAGTCCATGTAGGACACCTTAGTGTATGTTTTGTTATGAGATTTTCTTTTTTTTAATAAAATGGGAACAAGGCTTTTCTATCCCTTGCTCACTGCCCTCCTCTTAATATCTGACAAATTCCATTTATGCTATTGACCTACACTTTAAAGAGCAATTTTTCAGTGCTTGGAAGCTGATTGTTTTCATGCAGATGAAATGGAAATAACGCAAAAATCTGCCTCGTGGGCCTCATTTGAATGAGTTTATGTGAGGGTAGGCACTTTTCCACTCTCTGTCTTACTGATTATATCAAAGGATATGCCGCATAAAGCTTTTAATATTTCATTGTCAGTTAGTAGGAAATAATGAAAGAAATTTGTGCCAGGCTGTAGTTGCTGTCTAAGTTAAGGGCCTCTCTACTTGCCTGGAAAATTTGCTTTTCATCCTTTTCTCCCCAGGTGTCCTTGCAGCTTATGCTGCTGAGGACCTCGACAAGAGAGACCATATCTGGTATATACAGACATGACAGTGTCAGCTAAATGGACTTGTGTTTTTCTCTTGCATTGTAACAAAAACAAGCCATATCTCACTTTTAATCTTTCCCTCTGATTTCTTCTTGTTAGTTTTGGACATCTTTGTTTTTTTTTTCTGTGCATGTATGTGTCCCCTTCTGATTGTAGAGTACTGCTGACTAGCTAAGTTGCAAGCTGGGTGTACTGAATGAAAAACAAATCTATTAACTTAGTTCAGTGATGTGCTAATGCTTTTGCTGTTATTCTGCTGGACACAAGCTATCTGTAAGTATAACCATTTGGAGTGTATTTTCTAGTGCTCTGGACTTTCAGAGAAATTGATTGGATTGGCTCCGATGCCAAGCCAGAGTAGGTTTTTTATTTTTGAAAATGTTTGGGTTTTTGCTGGAATTATCAAGACCTCTAAAAACTTTTGTGTTTAAGAATACTGGGAAATGTGAAAAGAGAAGCCAGGATATTAGAGATACCTGCCATTTACAAGCTAAAATCTGATTTGAAACTTCAAATACTAACTTCGATTTGGTGCTTTTAAAATGCTACTTTTTTTTTTTTTTAAATGAGTGATGATATTTCCTTAGACTTCCAAAACCAGGGTGATTACTAAGTTCTACTCTGGTCAAAACTGGATGTGGTATTTAGTCAGAACTGCTATTTCAGTGTACTGGCAATAGTTCAGGTGTTGGCATGGGCTCTACTGTCCCTGCTTGAACTGTGACCCTACCAGGAATTGCATCCCAGCATGGACTGCATTAAAACTTTGTGCCTTCCTGTGAGTTGCTGGTCTGACTATTCTAAATATAAAAGTGAAACCTGTATTTGTAACTTCCCTAATTCATTTTGGGTAGGTAAAAGCTGTTTTGAGTAAATCCATTTAGTGGTATTTTTAAATCTTTTTTTAGTTTTTTCCCCCTGTGATAATATATTTGTATACTTCTTTTGGTGAGTAACTGCTTCCTAAATGCAAAAAGTGATAAGATGAATATCTGTATTTAATAATTGGCTGTTTAACTTAGGTTTTTAAAATTCTCATCATGGTTTTAAGTATTGATGCATAGTGACTATTACATAATTTTTTTTAAAGTACAAAAAAGACTTTGGAAATGATGATTTTTAACATTGTTATTTTACAAACAAGCAACCCATTCCATTGGTAGAGATGTATTTTGGATACTCTGACACCAGCTTCAGTCAGGACTAAATATGCAGCTGCATGTGTTTAGGCCTAATACTGGGTGTTGTTAGTACATCCTGAATGCTTTGGCACGTTCCCAAATTTATCAGCTGGAAATCATGAGACAAATGAAAATGGTTTATTACTACTCTGTGGTAATTGCTTCTTCCATCCCTCCTTCTTGATTTCCAGCTTCTAAAGAATGTGGTTGATGGTCTGTACATGTACTTGTTTCTTCCTCAATCACATGCATTGGGTTACTACTTACATCTATATTTTACTGAAATGTTTACTTGAAAGAGAGATGCTTGATATAGAGGAGATAAGATGGTAGAATCCAATTACAGGGACTTGTGGCTTGTATGTTTTAGGCTAATTGTGCAGTGGTTTCATGGCAGTATACCAGTTGACTCAAGAGGAATATTGCTGTAAAGCTGATTATCATAAAAACAGGGAGTTTAATAAAGAATTTTGGAAGATAAGAAACAATGGAACCAGTGTAATCTCTTGTCCTTTGATTTTTATCCTTGCTTTTCAATGCAAAGTCGGAAGTGGTAAATGGGATGTTTAGAGTGAATTTTTGAACAGCTTGAACTGACTGGATTTTATATCTCTGTATATAAGAGCTTGCTCTCTTGTAGACTAAAAGGAGGCAGAAAGCACTCCTTGTATGTGTGCTCAGAAGGGTATCAACCTGTCCATTGTGTGCACTGTGTGTGTGTAGGCTTGGTGTGTGCAATGATTGCACAGCAGTGATGTCAGGAGATGTGAACACCAGGTGAGCTGCCTTTGTCTAGAGTCTGCCATGATGTTTTAGAAGTTCAAGATGTTGGAGGAGCAGGGGATGCAAGATGACAGAAATCTTCCCACTGAGGAATTAGAATTTATGCAAAAAAATGAAGCCTTTTAGATTCCTAAAGCTTCTGTGATCTTTTCAGTATATGGAGCTGGAGAAAAATTAAGCAAGGAATGGTTTTATGAGCTTTAGTTTCAATAAAAATGATTTAAAAAATTAAAAAAAGGGAAACAGGATGCTGGGAAAAAGTTATGAAACAATCAAGATAATCAAGTTGGAATAATATGTGTGCAAGTCTAGAATAAGTCTAGATAATACTGATCAAAACCCAGTAAGGTCATTGCACATCCATCACAGATCAATGTCAATTGTAAATAAATGTTAGTTCCCAAGGCACTCTTGAGAAGATTTAGTCTGAAGTTAAATTTTTATTGTCCGAGATGAAATTTCTGTGGTCACAATAGATGCCAAAAAATTTTTGTTTTGTTAATGTAAAGAATCAGACCCTCCCCCCACTGCCCTCCATTAACCCCTAAAAAGGAAAATGTACTTGGTTATTATAATTTGGGAAGTCAAGATACAAATGTCAGTGAGCTGCTGTATCCAGGGTGTGATTTGCTATGTTAGAAATAACTGATCTTGTCTTTCCCACAAACTGTATGTGGGCTTTGGAAGTTGACTTTTTTGCAGGGTTAATTCTTCCCCTGGTGTTACTCACACCACAGGGTTACAGGTTTCTAGAAATTGGTGTTAGGTTGATGTGGTGTGGTATTGCAGACTTAAATGTATGTTCTGAAGATGCTTGTGTTATTTCACAGCTCTTTGCATTTCTCAAGTCTCCTATTACTCTTAGAAGAACTGGAATTGCTGTTTGTTTTGACTGGAAGGTAGTTGTATTAACGGGCTGATCCTGTTATGGATATTTAATGAGGAATATATCAATGGTAGATAACACAGCAGGTAATGCTTTGCATGTTATAAGCATCAAGTAAATATTCAGTGTTTAGTGCTAAATGTTCAAGGAGAAAAGTGAAGCCTTGTGTTTTAAAAGAAATTCTCAATGGGGAGAAAATTTCTGTGGGTACTTTTTTGATTGCATGGTGATAATAAATGCTAAACAACATTTACTTCTTTTTATCCCCAGTATCAGTTACTTTGTGAATATATTTTCTTAAATGTAGGTAATTAAGAGTACATTGTACTTGCCCTGAGTTAGCTAGGGAATGCTCTTTGTATTAGAAATTATTAGATGCTGATCTGGTTTCCTGAAGTCAAATGCTGTAGATATGTAGTTATTTCTGGTGAGACAGATTTTTTAAAATGGAAATAGAAATAAGTTTAGTTTTCATCTTATATGCATCTCAGCAAATTTGTGTTTTCTGTAATTATATAAATTGTAAGGTATTACTCATTTTTGGCTGTGTGCCTCATAAAAGCGTGCCTGTTCCTGTTTTTCATAATGCAAGCCAAGATGGGCAGTTTAGCAGGCAGTCTCTAAGCTGACAGAGTGCCAGCTTTATAGAGAAAAACACTTCAGATGCATAAGTGATGAGCAGAACACTTTTTTATTGAAGCTGTGTAAGTTCAATACATAGAAAATGCAAGTTAGAGATAACTGAGCAATACCTCCCTTGTAACCTTTAAAGCAGCCATCACATTGAAAGCTGTTACTGCACAGAGAAACAGCCCTGATGTGGCATTTGTTTTCACCTGCTGCACACTTAAAGTAGCAAGCCATCTGTGACTTCTCATGCTAGATGGTTGCACTGTCTTAGAAGATACTGAGGGAATTCATACAGCTCTATCTTAGCTTAAAAGCATAAGCATGGTAAGTCATGAAGTTGCTGTCTTTTTAAAAGGAAAATTACATTGAAACTAGAAATGTAAGCTGCATTCTCCTACGTGCTCTCTAATAAATACATGACATTTATGTTTTTTGAATTGATTAATGGCAGAGAAGATGGTCTATTTTAATAAGTTAAAATGGTTTATTTTATTTTAATGATTTTTGGTCAGATTTTTCTTTGTGTGGCTGTCAATATTAGGTTTTGTATATACATGTTTTTAATATGTAATGCATATACAGTCGGTGAGTAGACACTGTTTTAGGTAGGAAAAAAGCACTATAGAAACAGAGTTGTAAGAGAAATGCCAGTGAGGATAAGTAGTGAACTGGTTAGACTTTCACATTGCTTACTTGGTTCTTGAGGAGAAAGATAAAGAAGAAAATATGGAAATTCTTTGTTTCTGCNAAAAAAAAAAAAAAAAAGGTCATGTTGTACAGAGATATCAGATCCTATTTTTATGTAAAAAATGATTTCCTGGAGAGAGTCTTATAAATCCAAGAGCCTTATAGTATTGTTTTGTTTCTTTGCTCTGAGGTACACAGAGAAGTTGTGTTGTGTGACTTTCCTGGCATATCCTTTTGGATGTGCCTGGCCTTGCTCTGTTGTTAAAACTGGGGTCCTGAGTGTCCAGAGCAGCTGCCCTCTGTCCATTCTCACTTGGTGCCATTCCTTCCACAGCAGTCAGGTCTCAGCCTCTCTGTACCTCCTCTTCTTAACTTCTCTAAAGGGTGATCCTCTGTGGCCCACCCTGACACCATTTATTAGTTTATGAACTGTAAAAGTTAAATGTCTGTGGTTTATGGGAGGTCATCCTCTCTGAAGTATTGCTTATTTCTGAATTACAGCTGGTCATTTCTAAGTGCACAGACCTATTGTACTGATCATTATGACTCCAGCTCCACAGGATGACCAGCTCTTTTCCTAATATAAATCAGCTACATTGAATAGAATATTTTACTGAGCTTCTTGAAATCAGTAAAATGATTGAAATGCTTAGCTCTGAATGCAGAGTTGCTTTTCTTTCTGATGTTCTTGTGATGTTTTAGAATGCTCTCTGTTGAGATAGAGGTGAAGTTGTCTCTCTCTAATGAGTATTTAATTAATATGAAACCACTTAATCTTCATTGTTGTTGAGATTTTCTTTAATTGTTGTGGTATAACAGTAGCATAAATAGGAAATAATAAGTCTCATTTCTTGCTTAAAGGGATTTTGGACCTAAATTGAAAAAATAATTATATTCTTTATATGAAGAACCTATGACTTGTTGTTGTTTTAAGGATTTGGACTAATTTACTAGGAATTCTAATGTAGGAAGGTGGACTCTGTGTAAAGGTAGGCTCAGGCGTGTAAAGCCATGATACTTCTTTTTATTCTGATAATTTTATTGTTGTGTTTTCTTGCCATGTGCAAGTTAAGTTTTATTTAGATGATACAGCTTTTCACCCACGATCCAACAATGTATTTATGGTGTTCTGCTTTTATGAAAAGTGAGCCTTTTCATCTTACATGACTGTATCTCTTTAAAGATCATATCTTTTAACATAAACAAATCAAACAGATTGCCCATTTTTCTGGGTTTGACACTTATGATGATAACTGAAGTCAGTTTGCTATTTTCCTGTGATTTCCCTTCTGACATATATTACTTACATTGGGTCACTTACACTTACTGGATTTCTTACCTTACACTCAATTCTCTTGAAAAATAGTCATGGAAACTATTTATTTTCTGCAAGGACATGCTCACTATAAATATTGTATGCAGATTCTTATGAAGGATATTTTATTATTTAGTATTTTATTTTGAAAAGGTTATTATCATAAGAATTGGTCTCAGACTGTCATGTTTGTGCCCTCAAGCAGAGGTAAAAAGGGAGATGTTTAATAATGAAGAGCTGTAATGAAAATGGCTCTGTTAACCGTAGAGGAAGCCTGGAACAAGGCAAAATGTTTCCACCTTAAAACAAAACCATGGATGATGAATTGAAGGGAGTACCCAGGAACAGTGAAACAAGTCTGTCTTGTGTTGTAAACAACTGTGCTCTTGCAAGTTTGTTTTAAGGCATCAGCAAATTGGAGTAGGGAGGGACAGGAGAACAGGGAAGGGATTTGCAGATGCTGATGTGCAGCTTCTCTGAAGAGAGATGGAGTGGGGGGAAGGCCTGGTGATAAATTAGCAGCAGTGGCTGGTTGAAAAGGCAGATTGGAGGTAAAACTGGCAGTAGGTTTGGGAAAAATACGTGCTAGGAAAATGCTTGTTTACAGTCGGGTACCTGAATGTGTAAGAACAGGCCACAACTACATTTCCCAGTTAGTGAGATGTTGCAATAATTTCACTTTGCATTTCACCTCTCAAGCATATTTGGCATGGATATCAAGGACTAGGCTTTAGAAATTGTGTGTACATTATATAAAAGGGCTTCTGCTGCTTTGACTTTTTCAGCATGAGAGAACTGCCTGCATGAAATGTTGCTGACCCTGATGTTTGTCATGACTGTAATCTGCAAAAGCCTCCAGCACATCAGAATATCAAGTGACTTTGGCAGCTGCCCTGTTTGGCAAAAGCACGTTGCACTTTTTTCTCACCTGCTGTGTAAAGGTAGTGGAAATGCTTTAGCAAAGTAGCTGGTGAGGTAAGAAGTTAATCACAACTGCATTCTGAAGGAGGAAAATCCTTACCCCTTGAAAAACCCCCAACATTTACAAAATATTTTAAAAGTTTAAGGAATTCTAGTGTGTTTAGACAATTATGCCTTCAGCAATTACAGTCCTCTGGGAAATTGTTTTATTTCTTAGGGAATTTTCCCATGAGGTACTATGGTAATTGTTTCACAAAGCACATTTAGGTAAACTTTTCAATGTTTTCAATGGATTCAGCTATAGGCTTTTGTGATTTAGGAGTATTCACATTTATGCACCTTTTTCACTTTGCTTTTGAAAGCCTTTTCTACTGTTGTATGCAAGAAACAAACAAACAAAAAATTGTGCAAGCAAGGAATTCTGTTTATATAACCTGCATGAAGAAAATGATAAAGCTTTTTAAACTGGTGGGGTTTTTTTGAGTAAAAGATTATTGAGTTATAAGCCTGTGTGCTTTTGTTATTACAGCTGGGTCAGTTTAAGCTTGTTTCTGACCTTAGGTTCCCTTCTTCCCTCTAACCTTTTTGTGCCTCAGAGCTCACTCGGTTCATGGGAAGTCTGGCAGAGAGGAGGAGGATGCTGGCAGTGTTTGGACAAGCGCTCTGAGTATTTCTAGATACCCAACTGTCATAATTTGTTCTTCATGTACTTAGGAGGAGACAAACTCCAGTAATTTTTGCTAAATGTTTTCCTTTCCCACCTCCCCGCCTTTTTTTTTTCAGTTTTACTTTTTAAGAGGAAGAAAATTGTGAAGTTGTTTTGCTTCAAGTACTGTTCTGCTGGTCCTCCTTCATCTGGTGAAGTGCTGGGCTATTGATGACTTTGGGCAGTGTTAGAAAAAGTTTTAAACCATTAAGCAGTTACTATTTCCAGCCATTTTTCTGGAGAGTTTAACTTTTTCAAAATCCACCTTGAAAAGCTTGTGTTCATGTCAGGAAAAGAGCAGCTTCTTTTATAGCTTCTGTATAATATACCAAGAGCAGCAATTGATTTAAAACAAACGTTCATAGAGTCCAACAAGGTCTATTCTAAATAGGCTCTGAGTGTAAGTACAGCATTTAAGGCACCTCAGAGGTCAAGATTCTGTCCCATCATCATGTATTTAGAAGTTGAGGGAGTTGCAGCTAGTGATCAGGCCTTCTGTAAAAGAGAGTGCAAAGGAGTCATTGCTGGTGTTTTTCCTTGTGTTCAGGATGGCATTTTTGCACTGCATTTACAGTCTGAGGACTACTAGCTGGGGAAATAACATAGATCAAACACAGAGCATGGTCTTTGTCATTAAGCCATTGTTTTTTCATGGATTTGGTGGCACCAGTGTTTTTGTAATCAGATCTCAGTGAATTGTGTTTTGTAACTGGTACTTTCTAAGTGAAGTACTTTAAACATCTTGATGGTGGAGTGATTAATCCCATGAGCTGATTACTATTACTTTTATTGTTCTTAAAGTCTTAATTTTGGACTTCTTTTAGAAGAGTTTTTTTTTTGTTTGTTTGGTTTGATTTTTTTTTAGTGCTTGACACAGATATTGTGCAGTATTTGCTTGTTGCAATTAAAAGTAACTGTACTCTGTTCTGGTTAACACCTTGAACACTGTCACATTTTGTTGGGTATTGTTGTTTCTGTTGTCCCCTCCATTCTTATCTTTGTTTTCCAGATTGTTCTGATTCATGGCTGTGACTTACATATTTTTCCACTTTTCCCTGAAGATGTGCTCTTTATTGATGGCAATGTTAATTGTAGGGTTCATAGTGTTCAGTTCTGCACCAGGAAGGGACTTCAATTTTTTCCACTACAGGAACAGAAGATAATTGTCCTGTGGGGTAACTTTGTTCCTTGACTCTAAATGCATCTCAGATTCTGAACTTCAGTATCCTGGTAGCAAGGATGAAGTAGTGTCTCTGGAGATACCTTCTATGTTAGAAGCCAAAAAGAAATTGCAGTGTGTGCATGCCTGGATATTAGAAAGCTGGAGTTCTCTAGAATATTTTCTTGGGACTTCAGCTTTTTTTAATATGTATTTTATACTGCAGCATTTTATTTTTAAATGAATAACATTTCTTGGTGTGCGTTCTCAACTAAACTGTATGTGATGCTCATGACTAGGGATAAAAGAGGTGAGGCAATTTTCTAGCAGCTGATCTTCTCCCACTGTTTTATGGTAAAATATTGAAAGATTTGTCATGGTTTGGAGGACCATGATAAGTGATTCTGTTATCATTCTGTATTTTATATACATACATGTGTATATGTGTGCTAGAATAGTTGAATTTCAACGGTGATGGGCGATGAAGTTGGAAATAGGACCTACGCGTTTCTTTCTCTGTTTAAGTGAGAATTGCCTATTCAAGCTCACACCATAAAGTACAATTAAATGATTGTTTCTTGTGTTTAGGATTGGTGGTGATGGTTTTACTTGTGCTTTCTTTTGCTTACCTACTCCTTAGGATTAAAATTGATGTTCCAGGAAAGGGAAAAACAGTGCAACAGAAAGGGATGTTGGCATCCATAGAAATAATTGTAAATTTTGTCTCCTTTGTAGCTGGAAGTGATGAGGTTTTCTTAGGATTTTAGTGAGAGTTTAGTAAAAATAAATGGTTTAGTTAAAATAAATGCTGGATGGGATTAAAGGATGATTTTTATCAAATTTCAGATTTCTTTTGTATTTTAGACATATTTCTCCTTTTGGTTCAGTTTAATAATCCATGATGTAGAAATGCTTAGAGCTGTTATGCAGGACTAAGTTATGGGGTTTCTTTTAATGAAAAACCATGAGGGAACTCAAAGCTTGTAATCTGCAGGATGAGCTACTAGCATTTTAAATTAGGTTTTGATTTGTGTGTGTGCTGAAGGAAACTTTCAAAATACGGCAGATGATGTATTTAAAAAGTTTCAGAAGAGTTGCCATGCTATTTGGAGTTCAATTGGACCAACCTTGCTATTCAGAAAAGTGTTTGAGAACTCCATGAGACAGCTTTGTTTTTGTTGCTCTTTAAAATGAGAGCTAACGGGAAGATCCAAGATAAGTAATGAAGAATTACACTGTAAAATGAGGTAATTAAAAGAGTGCAATCAAACTGAAAAAACTTGAAGTGTGGGCCATTTGCTACTTTTACCATATGTCTGAAGTTCTAGTAGACCAATACCTGCAGTTAATATCAAAAAAGAATCAGTGCTACAGTGTGTCTTTGAGCAGAAGTATTAGCTTTTCTGTGGAAGGGGAAGGACATCCACTATTCAGTAAATATAAAGAATTTTTGTGTTTTGGTCAGTTTTTTTGAGGATAAATTATAACTATTCCCTTGCAAACAAGAGTTTACCCATACCTTCATGTAGGTCTGTCTTGTCTTAAGTCTGGAACCCATTTTGAGGAGTAGAGAAACAATTGAGATGATATAACTTGCCTGAACTGAGCAAGTTGTCAAATCCATCCAGAGGTGTTATGTGATAGTTCTCCCTTGTTCATGTCTCAAGTCTAATTTGTTTCAGAGGACCTTATTGCATTTTGTAATATATAAATGGAGCCATTTCATGATACAGTTGATTTAAAAATAGGACTGCCCATGAAGAAAGGCAGAGCAGATGAATGCTTTTCTGCTGTAGGATGAAATTATTGGAAATCCATTAAAAATTTAGTTCCCTCGCTAGCTCTCCCAGTATTTTAAGGGTGAGCTTCATCCTGCACTGTCAATATTTCTTATGAGATGGACTACTCCTCATTAGTCCTTTGGGAATATTTATAGATATCCAAAGGCTGAAATAAGAGTTGAATCACTTCCAGTCCTGTTTGTTTGGTGTTTTGTGGAGACCAGTGGGATGGCTTATAGTGATCTGAATTAAATTTTTACCACAGTTGTTGCTTTCCAGCTCTCCCTGTTCTTTGCCATCAAGAAGACATCTCTGGCATCCTTAACCCATCTTTTTTCCCTAAGGAGGTGGATCACACATCATAAGTAATATGTCTGTAAAAGCTAGTCCCCTTGGTTATGCTGTTGCAAATGAAGGTAATTTTTCTGAGGCAATTTTTTTAGAGTACATCCTAAAAAAGGTGTGGTAAACTTATGTTATTGTTCTGACTTTTCCCATCTTTTTCTTTCTTTGAATCTCTGACACACAGAGGTGAGTAAAAGAACATAGTATCTTTGACGGAAAACATGCTAATGAAGAATAGAAGAAGGAAGATACCTGAAGAAATTGTGTTTCTGTGCAGTATAAAGCACACACATATGGCAGGACTAGGTGGGCAACTAACTTGGGATTTTATACAGGTTTCCACACAAGATCTCCACTATGCAGTTTGGAGAGTAATAACTGTGGTGCTCTTGAACAGCTTTTATTGACTTTGCATCCCACTGTACTGATAACATGCCTTGAAAATGAACTTCTTAATTTCACCATACTGCTGTCAAAAGACTGACATTTCTATAGGTGTCACTGAATGGGATATAGGAAAGATACTGTGATAACTGTAACTTTCTCTTTGATCTTCCCCTTACTAGCTTTTATTTAGAAAATTGCTTTTCACTTGAAAATTGCAAGCTCAGAACCTGGAAAAAACCAACAGATGTCTTAAATCCCGGTGATATATCCTCTGTTAAATATTGGAGTAAATTCTACTGTACCTAAAAAAAAAAAAAGAAACCCATACTGCACATAGCCTACGCATCCATTACCATTGTCTGTAGTGACTTTTCTGACTTACAGATGTTTCAAGATATGGAGAAATGAGGCACAAATTGGGATGTTGTCAGGAAAAGGCAAATAGCACTGTCTCTTGTTACAGTTTTAAGGATGAAAGAATGTCTAAACAAGAACAAGATTCTTGGTGCTGAGTTTATTAACCTCCCACTTGGTGACTTGCCTTATCCTTTCCATTCCAATATTAGTTTTGATTTCCTTCAGTTACTGAATCAGGATTTCCCCCTCGTCTCTGCCTTAATTCCTGCCTTTTAAGTGGGCTCTGCTTTTGTGTTTACAGACTATGCAGCACTTTCCCACTAATGCTCTATATGAAAATGAGGTGTTTTCTTGACTACCTAATAGAAAACAGATGATCCTTATACTTTGTAAGAAAGGAAGGCAGCCTGTACACCTAAAACTGCTGTATCAGGCAGTATTTATTGTAGTCTTTCATTGTTAGTGTTTTTCTGATTTGCCCTTCATTGGATAGGAGGACAAGGAATTCCTGAGTCACAGGAGGGTGGGTTCTGCTTTGTGTTTTGTGCCTGTAAGCTGCATTCTAACAGGCCTGAGATATATCACCAGCCTGCCATAACAAGATGTGCAAAATAAAGTAAAAAGAGAGTGCTCATCTTTTATTTTCCTTGCTGTTTGGTCTCTGCCTTGAGAACTGCCCTGTGCTGCATCCCAAACAACTTTGACTGATTTTCTATTTGCTCTGCAAACTTTGAGACTTTAGCCATGAAGTACAAGGCCCATAGGTGTTCTGTGGAACAGCATGTTCCAACAAGGAAATAGAAAACCTTTCCCATTATTTTCCCAGTAATTCCCAGCAGTAGCACACAAAGCAGTGTGAAAGGTCTATTTCTGGGTAGAGAAAATTTTCTTCTAATGCTGCATCTGAACCATGACCTTAAGAGGATTTTTCTGGGAATGAGGAGGGACTGTAACATAAGTTAAAATTGTATAAAGAAGAATGTGTTTATGAATTTGGAGCCTATTTTTGGGTAACTGGGGAGGTGTATTTGATCTCTCAAAGACCAAGTTCTCCAGATGTAACACAGTTAAGACTACGACTCAAATCTTTTTTATGTCACTGGAGGAAATATTTGAAGCTAACTCTTTGCACAGAAATGTGTGGACACAAACAAAAGCAAGAGGCATCTTCTAGATTTATTTAGACTGGCAGTGGAAATGCCATAAGAAAATAACAGGAGGGGGAAAAAGAAAAACCAGCACAAATATTGCCCTTTTTTTTTTTTTAATAGATTTATTTTGGTTGAAGAGAACTCACTTCTATTAATAGTATAGTGTAGTTGTCAGACCAGTTTAAACACTTGCATAATTTTAAGTTGATTAAGACAGAGCAGAGCAAAGAAACTTCTACCAGCGTACCAGATGAGTGCCCTGCTAGGATGATAATGTTTTCAGTAAGTCAAGGCTGCATATTTGAAAGTAAATGTTCCTTTTGCATTAAGTCCTTCTTCCTGTGGCTAAAAGGAAGAAGTTGAAGTTAGAATTCTGTTTAACTGGAGCCTCTGCTATGGCTCAGAATTTCTAAGGGAGAGAAGAAGAGGGGCCTCCTGGATGTGGAAAATGGTGTGCACTTCTGGGCCAGCACTGACTGTGTGGTGTTATGATGGCAGAATGTCTCCCACATGTTTACACATTTTTGTTCAGTTTCATCTCATCTGTGATGATGGTATAGTGATACAATAGTTTTCAAAATGTTATATATGTTTTTAAATCCAATTACTTTAATGTTATACTGTTTAAATCCCATTTTAACATTGTGTTTATATGGGAAAATCTAGTATACCCTTCTGTGTGGTCTGATTTTCATTTGTGATCTCTGTGTATCAATACTGCCTCCAGCACGAAGTAATGTGAGAGCCAAATTAGTTTGTTTTGAAAAAATTCAGACCTTGGGGTAGAAAGTGAGAGAATAAGTTGTGTGGTGGGTAAAAGCACTGACAATTGCAGCTTGGGCACCAGCTATGTATGTTTAGTCTGTGGTAGAGTTTGAAGCTTATCTTAGACAAAGTGTGATTATCTCACAGATTCATCTGCGGTGCAGCTTCTCTTTGCTTTGTTGCATTGTTTCAAGTTATCTTACCTTTGAAAGATGATGAGAACTTTGGAATATGGCAGCTTTTCCAGCAGTATTGTTTTCATTTCTGAAGGTAGTACCAGTCTTAAAGTCAGGATTTCCATATGAAGTTTAGGTGTGTCTTTGATGTTTCTTCTGCTTGTTTGTACTATTAATTTCCTGCAGTTGTTCTAGGAAAATTTTAGTGGGTTGCTCTGATGCAGATGTTCTAAATCAAATATCTCTTTCTTCTTATATAATTACAAGAGATCAGAAAAAATCATACAAATCTTTGCAGACAAATTTAAACAGGACATTCATCCTACTATCCTGTCCTAGTAAGCAAAATCTTTTGTTTCTCAATTCAAATTCTTGGACGTTCCTAATGGCGTTTCCAATAGGAATTTCCTGTTAATTGATGAGGTTACTGCAGTTATTTGTGTATGTATTTCTGATTCATACTGTTGTGAATTAGCAGCTAAATTTTAGTGGTTGCGTGGTGAATTGTCAAAGATAAAGAAACCAATACCTGTACTGAAGTTAACATTGCATTTTAATAAACGCGCCTCAGGACAATGTGCCTGTGCCTCTGCATACTTTTCTGTGTAAGTTCTCCCAAAGCTTGAGTGCCCAAAATCCTGATCAACCCCAGGGCTAGCTACGAAAATCTCTTGCTCTCTTTTGTGTTATGTTTTTGTATGAAAATGGGATCTCAAACAGACTTCAAATACAGGACCAAAGTCAGATCCAGGTGTTCTTTCTCAGCTGCCTGAGGTAAATCCAGAATCCCGTACTTCATGCTCTACTTAGTGTGGATTTAATATGTTAATTGAAAATTAGTATAGACTTTGTGGATTGGAGATGCTGGAGGAGGGAGAGCTGTGAAAGGAAGTTCACTGTGGGCACAGTTCAGGGCGGTTCTGGGGTCTGTTGCCTACTTTTTTAAGCCTAGTGCACAGCAGAGCATAGAAGGCATTTGTTTTCAACAGTAGTTTATGATGAACTAGCATTGTAATCAAAGTCTTGACAGGGATCCTACTTGTATATTAAAACTCTTCTTCCCTAATCTTTTTAGTACTGAACAGAAGAAAAAAAAAAATCTGTTGAGGAGCTTGGAAGTTATTGTGTGTGTCCTCCCTGGGATGGTGCCCAGGACTGAAGTGTTTACCTCTCTCTATTTGCTTAGCCTGAGGCATTTGTGATTGCTTCAGCACGGTGAGCAGCCAGGGAGATGGAAGTTTACAAGCATGCTGGGTGGCAAAGGGAGGGATAGGCTGCTAGAAGAAGGCCAAAGCATTGCATGCTTTCATTGCTGATGGGGAAAACATTTGGCCTTGGGTAAGAATATTTTGGAAAGGCTTGGAATATGTCCATATCACAACAACAATATTCTTACTATCTCTACAGTTGCTAAAAAAAACCCTAAACTCGACAGCATTGAACTTCATGCTGAAGAGAGTAGAAGAGCTAAGGATCTTGCTGGGCGATGCAGGGAGCATCTATCAGTTTGGGCTTTATGGTACCAGATGGACTGTGCTGTGTGTTCTGGCTCCAGTGATGGATATGTTAAGTTTTGTCTTTCTCTCATGCATGCTGAGATGGAAGAAGGGAAAGCATCCATCACTGAAGGAGAACAATCAAATCCAGAAAAAAAAAAAAAAAGACACGGAATATGAAAGCACTGTAGACAAAAACTGTTGTTACTTCTCTCTCTCATATTGTAGATCATTTCAGTGTATTTGGGCTGGGAACCTAAATTCTATAAACCTTGTTTATGTGCTGTACCAACCAATGTGCACACACTACCCTCCTCCCCCCAACCCATCCCTCCCATAATGTTTAAGAAGGCTTCCCCCAAATTTGGAAAAGCAGATTAAAGTCAGGTTTTTTTTTCCTGATACCTAACAAAATTTATAGACTTACCTAGGATTTAATATTATGTCCTGTATTTAAAATGGAATGGATATGATTTCTTTAAATCATTTTGGAACACTTAGACTAACAAAGTGGATAAGCCAGCTTTTGGAATAAACCGACATGTAAAAACTGGCAGAATTTTTAAACACTGTACATTGTAATTGCATTTTGTTGGGGTATTATTACTTCAGCTGCACAATTATGGGAGTCTGCTGCATATTAGCAGACACTTTTCCAATAACCTCAGGCTATATGCACTGAGTTGGATTTTCCTCTTCAGACTATCATCTTGGATTCTCACAGACTACATACCACTGCTTTTTTTTTTTCCTTTCTCTGTAGCATTGCATGCTGTGGGCAGCAGTGAGTGTAATACTTTCTGCATTGTTAGGCAGTGAACACTATCAGCAGCTACAATATTCAGGATTAGCCTTTTTGTTATTATTTGGCATCTGCAGTGCCTACATGAATCTGTTCAGTCCTGTTTCTCCAGAAGGCAGCTGGGCTCTCTGACTGAGCGAACACAACCATAAAGGTTTCCTGTAATTGTTACTATCCTCAGGAGTTCAGTCTTAATTGGAACTGCAGTTCTTCCAATGCAGTTCACTGAGATATATAAAAACTTGCATTTTATTTAAAGAACATGGGTTATATTAAAAGATGTCTTCATATTTTATAATGGTGAAATGGGGTCAGAGCAAGGTTCTCAAAGCTACACCACAAATCGGTTCCTGAGTGAGAACTATAACCCAGGTCTCATAACCCCAAGCTTCATCCTTGGTCTGCTAGCAAACAGATGTCCCTGAATTAATTATGATACAGAAAATGTATCAGCTGGTATCCTGCAGTACAGAAAATGTATTTCAGAATAGTAAGTAAAATCTAGGACTTTCCTGGGGCTTGTGGACTTTTTTCTCTAGGAGGTATATGTCAAAATTCAATTCATTTGAATTTTTTAAAACTGAAATGAAAAGGTTCACTGGCTTTTGCCAAAGGTCAGAGAAAACAATATTTTTATGGTTACATATTTAAAGATGCATTTGCTAAGGACCGATCTTCCATGATACCCATAATTTTGGTTTTACCTTTCTTAGCTTACTTGCTGCCTTTGGAAAATAAAGGAGCCATGTACTGGTTAATGAAAGAAAGGAAGCAACTGTTTCATGCAGACTTAATTACAGGGTATTCAGTTTAGCTTGTTTTTCTCAAATTTTCATAGATTTTAGAAAACATGGTGATCAATGAAATTTAAGATTTACATGCTTGCATCAGCTACAGCATGTCACTTAAATCACAGAGTCTGTTATGATGTGAAATTACTTGGAAGAATTCCAGAAAAGGAATAACATTTTATTCCAAGAATAGTTGTGCTCCTGTCAGGGTGTGTGGAGTGATGTTGAGACTATTTAGCTTACAGGTGAAAATGGTAGAAGAAGTAGAAGCAGTACAGTGTTGCATATTGGGGAAGAAGGGAGATTTCTCAAGAAGACCATTGCATGGCGTCCTTCTACAAGATTAAAATGCATATGCACACAAGTACACGCACACACACAAAACCAAACCAAAATGAATTAAAAAACCCCAAACCAAACACAATAAATCTATTGAGTTTCATCTTAAGGACACCCCAAAATACTAGAAATACTTATTTTTATCGAAGTCTTGTAGAGATGCACACAGAAACAAATCTTGTGTACATATGCTACAGTGTTCAATAATTCTTTTCTTTGACTTGCTCAAATCAACTCAAATCAAAAACTTTTGAAGTTGATTTCTCTGGTCATGACACTCTTGGCCTTTAGTGTCCTCAATACTAACACCATTTGGCTGAAAGGTACTAAAAGGTGTTATTCTTGGCAGTATCCTGGAACTGGAAAAGTCTGCCTGGATCATCAAACAAGTGATGATTCAGATTCAGAAAACCATGTAAAACTTTGGAGACATATAGGCAGCAAATACCAGTGGTTTCAGAGCACTTGAAATGTCCCATAGACTTCAGTAAAAGACCAGAGAAGCACAAGGAGAAATGATGTCACACTCAAGAATAAATATTTTCAGAAGTTCTGCTGTCAAACTCAAGGGGATCAGAGTTGTATCAGAACTGATTTATTTTAAATAAAATTACTCAGAAAATTGCTCAGTGCAGAAAGCTGGATAAAGGCCATGTTTTCCCTGCTCTTTGAAGTCTTCATGAAAACATTACTTCAGTGGGAGCAAGACCATAATAATTTCTCTTTTATTACTGTTTTTCTCCATCTCTACTATTTTAAAGAAGGTAATACTGTTTTTTCTGTCAGCAGTCTTAATAATGTATTATACTTCAAAAATTACTATTTTGGGATCATGGTAGGGTTTTTAGAAGAACTAAGTGCTGCTGCTCTTGGACTATAAATCTGTGGTTGTTAGTTAAAAGGCTAAATGAACATTCACATGTCCTGTCACTTTGACCTCAATGGAGTTAAAGCAAGTAGCAGGGCAAGTTCAGTGGCTTTAAATGAGTTATTATTAGTCAAATCCCTGCAAAACCAAATAAATGTTATGTCATTCTGTTCTGTAATTTTCATCCAGAGAACTCTGGCTGACTGGTGATTTCACGTATTCTGGTCTATGTTTTCCTGCTAGCAGTATGTTTCCTGTCCTGGCACTCCACTCTCTACATTTCTGCTTATTTTGGCCTAATGGAGTCTGTTCTGATTATGTTGAGTTTACCAGGCCTATGGAGTCAGCCTGATAAACTCAGGATGAGTCAGATCTACTGCTTATGTGATTTACATATACCCGTGTGTGTGTGTGCACATGTCCACAGTTTTTCATGACTGGGAGCCTGTGTTCAGCAAGGCAAGAACAGTACTGGAACTTAAGAGTCGTGGTACTGCCCCTGTTTTGATTGGATGTAATTTCTGAGTTGAACCAGAAGACACGCGTGTCAAGACCTGGAAGTTTTCCAGCCTTGCACGTGAAGCAGTAGCATGTGTAGCACTCTGTACATTGAGCTTCTGCTCTGCAGTATGTGTCTGCAGGTGTCTGTCTGTTTGGGATGTGTTTGTATGGGCTGGTTCTGTGGCCTCAAGCAGTGGTGGCTGGGGCATGTTCAAAGATGTTATTGGTTTTTCATTTGTTCTGCTTTTTCCCCCTAAAAATTCCGACATTTATTTTATTTTGGCTTTACTCTGCCGAATATTGTGATTTAGAAAGCACGCAAAAAAAATTCAGGTTTATAAGAAGCTATTCCTATTTCTTTCATGTTCCTTATGCCTAGATTCTGCTCAATAATTGCCATCTTTACATGTGCGTTCTTTAGTCAAGCAAATTAGCTGGATTTAATGAGATCTTTTTCCTTATGCAAGGACCTCTTCAGCATGAAGAGAGAAAGATAAGTAGTAATATTTACTCACATATATCATAAGGAGAAATGTTAGTATCTGTGAAAGGAACACAAGGTTGTGGATTGCAGTTATAACCATTCATCCTTGGTTGATTCCTGAAAGTAGGATATATTTACATAATGCAGGCATGTTTTGGAAGAGGGGAAGAGGAGGGAGAATATTTTTATCTTTTTTTCCTACTCCTGTTTTCCTCTCTCTTTCTCAGTTTTGATACACTTTCCGTTTTGACAAGATTTTCTCTCTTGCCAGATATCAACAAATGCAAAGAATGTGTTCAAAAATATTTTAAACAGTACATGAAATTTGCTAATATTTGTTCAGTTCTCCTGTGCATAGATGGTGAGAACAATGATGTGGGGAAAAGCCCAATCTACCTGGTGTTCCTGACACTTCTACTTTAGCTCCACTGACATAATCCACAGTCACTTGGAGCAGCTTCCTTAACTCAGGTTGTCAGCTTTATGGAGCGAAAGCCAAGGCTGGCTGGTGAAATGGTGTGGAGCTGGCATGTTCTTGTCTCACTCGGTGTCCTTTTTTGTCTGTGAGGTGAGAAGGGGTCGTCATTAGGTGTTGTGTGAAGTCCTGAGTGCCTGTGTGTCATGCAAAACCAGCACCTTGGGCAAGCTCTCAGCTGACTGGGTGAGGTGAGGTGAGGTTCTGCTGTGGCACGCTGCCTGAGCAGTGCTGTGCAGCTACAGCAGGAGCGGGAAGCCTCGGCATGCAGACGAGCCATGGTGTCTAGACATGCTGTGATTATTTCTGTGCTCAGCCAAATATCTTTTCAGGTATAGGAGGCAGATGTGAGCACAGTGCCTGCACCCATATAACAGCAAAGGTGGTAGCTGCACGTGTACTCTTCTTGGTGCCCCCGCCAGGTTTAATCACGCTGCTTGGTCATACGGGTGACTTCAGTCACCAAATCCTATCAGCAGCACGAATCGGCACTCCTATGTATTCAGCTTTAAATCTTGTGAAGATTTCTTGAAACCTTTCACTAGTATACACCTATGTATATTTTTATCCATTTGCAGAAGTCCCTTCACCTCAATCCCCCCCCTCCCCCCCCCGCCCATTCTTTTAAATTAGGGGGCTTCTGGGAAATAAAATGTACCATGGCTGAATTCCCCTCTTGTGTATCTGTGTTTGTCATTGAGAGTAGAGACAAATAGCTGTTTGGAAAGTGAGTTTGTCTGTTGTTTTTCCTGACCAGTTTCATGGAAGTTTTTGTGTTAGACTGAAACTGATCATCAGTTCCAAAAGTCATTTTGAAAGGAAGGAGTGGGAGACAGAGGCATGAAGCAAAGCCACTCTAGCCTTTTCACTTTAGCAACTGATGCTAAACCAAAGCAAAAGTAAACTACAACATGATTGCATACCTCCTGGTAAAATAATTGATGTTAGGCTTCTAATTTTACAGTTAGACATCTAATTTTGGTGCCTTTATTTACAGTTTCTGTAAGACTGGTTTGGTGTGGGCTGTGCAGACTGAGTTAGCCTAATTTTATCTGAACTTAGTGAGTACTCTGAGTAGTTTCTGGTGTTATCCTACCCACAGCATGTACTGTGTTGTGCTTCGTGAGAGTGCCACCACAGTCATAGGAGCAGCAGAGCTGCCACGTGAAGAAGTGTAAGGGAAGCAAGATGAGAATCTGTAGAAATCTAACCTTTATGTATTAGTTTTTGTGTGTGCGCATGTTTTCCCTATATCAATAAGATGGATTCATACTCTGATTTCCAATTTTGTTGAGGTAACTATTAAGATTAGAATAAAAGTATACTTGCTCAAGCTTTTATTTTGATCGAATAAAATCTGATTTGTTTCTGTAGAAATAAGCATTGTGAAGTGAGTGGTGGAGGGAGAGTGGGCAGGTTCAAGGGCTTATAGAAAGCACTAGTTCTGTTAGGCTTGTTTAGGAAAATTGAGGTACACAGCCTTCTTTGTAATGTTTCAAAGTCTAATAATTCAGCTGCTCATTCTGGTGTACTGAGTGGATACATAAATCACTAGCACACTGCATCTTGGAGATGGGTTGCTTGTAGTTGTCTGTAGAATTTACTGCATGGTAACAGTTATAATTAATTGCTTGACAGACTGAATGTCTCAGAGTAGTTTGTCATCAACATGCAACGGTGATGGGTACTTTCAGTGCTGAGGTGTTCAAGTATTCTCTGGCATGTAGTAGTATAAAAAGCAAAATTTGGTCCTCTTCCAAGTTTTAAATTTGTCCTTGCCTTTCTGAAAAGTGGGAGACAAAGAAAAGGCAATGCAATGTCCTGTCAAAAATACAAGCTTCTCCTACAACCTTGGACTATGCAATTGAAAGTGACTTTCTGTCCTTTAGCTTCGATTGATCCCTATGCCATGGAGAACACCATCTAAATCTGCTTTTGGTAGATTTAGATGCCAAGCCACAGCAGATCACTGAATTTCACGGAGGGATGTGTGTGTGTGCACATATGATATAAATTATATCATATAAATTCTTAATTTAGGAGGAAACATGTAAATTATAATCTGAAGTACTTGATGATAGGGAGAATGGGAATCTTGAGAAATTTTGATGTGATAAATATAAATCTAAATCTTTGTCTCTCTAAACTGGTGAGTTCTCCTTGTTTGTACGGTATTTCCAAACATTTCTATGCTTATGCATTTGGCAGACTTCCTGAGACTTTCATAGGTCAGGAAAGCACTGGAAAAAAATCACAAACACTTCCAGTCATCTAGTACAGTCATTTCATATAAGGGAGTAAACAGAGTGGAACAATGACTCCTTCTTTGCCTCATGTCTGTTTAGGTTCAAGGGTGAGCTGTTGATTGCTGGTGTATTTGTTCTTTTCCATAGACGTTCTCAATCTAGGAAACGAATGCTTAAATTGGACAGAGTACTACTGTTTTTTCTTGTGGAGTGCCTTTTTCTTGAGGTGTTGAGAGCAGGAAACTGCTATATGATTCCTGTCTTGGTGTTTCAAGTAGAGATAGCACTTGATTGATTAGCAGTACTTTCTTTGTTTCAATAAATAAAAAACCAAGATAATTTTTTGAATATTTATGTTGTATTTTTCATTCCTACAAGATGGGTTAATGTCTTGAAAGGTGCTTAATGATGCATCTCTTTCTTGAAAATGCCTTTTGTATTGTTTTGAGAATTAGACAGTAACTACGTTTTTCTCTTGAACTTTATGTTTTATGGAAAGGTGGAAGAATACTAAAGTTTTACCCATCTGAATTTTGTCGTGGATTTTAATCAGGGACAGATTTAAGTCCATGTATTAGGCATGTTTGATTTTAGTGGGTTTAAGACACCAAGGCAAAATTTTATAGTAAGGATTTTTCTCAAATTCATATCTCACAGATTTTCATAATTCTGCAGCAAGTATTCCTCTTCTGATTCTCAACCCAAGATGCCAGATATTTTAAAGAATGATTTTTTTTTTCCTATCTCTTTCCATTTGGTTCTTGTTCACACTGTGTAGTTAAAGTGCCTTACATTTCTAATTTATTGACTTGAGAGACATGTTTTACATCTGCAATAAATGTCTGAGAATTGTCTCCTCAATACCTATTATCTCTCTTCTGTATTTCCTTAACTCCTAGGAGCCTCCAAGTTAGACCCAGGACCTCACTTTGGCTTTGCACAAATGCTGAACAGAGGCAGTACATGATTACAGAGGGATGGTGACTAAAAGGTGGGTAAGAGATTGTATTTTGTTCAGTCAGTCATGATGATGTCATGGAGAGATTGTAAGATGGTGTCTGGAAAAAAGACTTGTGATGTGACTTTGTAGACCATTACAGTTGTTCTGCCTTTCTCTTTTCCCTAAACTAAGGAAAATCAACAAATGGAAATGGAAGAAATGAAAGAAAAAGAACCTGCAATTCTCCTCTCTTCTTACCTCTCTTAAATTATGCTCAACTTCAAAAAGGGAAACTATGTAAAAATGGGGATGTTTGTTTAAAGGCACACTGAAAGTGTAACTGGAAGGGTGACATGTTTGTAGGTGCTAGGTATATTTCAGGATGCTGTTTTGGAGGGTCTAAAAACGGCTTAGGAAAAGGAAGCCTGTATAGCTAAATGGCAAGGTAGGGGAGGCTATTAAAAGCAAGAGGACATTTTGAAAAAAGCTGTGTCTGTGTTCAAAGAAGGAAATAAGACCAAAACATTCCCCTATCAGGCTAAACAAAGTTACTAAATGCTTTTTTCAACCACACCAAGAGCAGGAAGCCAGCTGGAGCGTCTGTGTGGCCCGTGTGTAATGGCACTATGAAATGACCGATCTGAGATAAAACCATGGCAGAAAACGGAGTAATTCTTGTGTGTATGTGCTCACCACTGAAAAGTGTGGGGTGGTTCCTGTTTTGGAAACCTTCTTACAGGAGGCTTAGTGGGTTGCCTTTCTGGAACAAATTTCGTGTTCTCAATTTAACAGGTCCAGATGTAGTTTACCCAGTTGTTTTAGGAATGGTAGAGTGAAATAGTCCAGCTACAGACTGAGGCAGGCAGCCCCTCGCTTTTAAGTGTCTCACCAGTTGAGTACTTGAAGATGTCTAATTTAATGCCGTATTTCAGAAAGCATTCATGTGGACTTGGGGAGTCTAAAATCCAATGGGCTTATTGTTTAAACTGAGTGGATTAATAAAAAAATTAGATTAGTATCTCTGTTTTAGAAAGGACATTGAGTATTACAGTGGAGATGCTGAGAAATAATCGATTTATGTGAATAAAACCCTGTTTAAGAAGATATTTAAGACCTAGTGAACTGGTTAATATTAGCCTTTAACTATTTGAAGGGTGCTTACAAAGGTGATGGAGCCAATGTTCCTAGTTTTGGCAAAACATAGGAGGTTAACATGCACAGATTGCAAATTGAAGTGTTCTAATGAGGTATTATAAGTAAATCTTTTTCCGGAGGAGTGTAGTGCAGCACTGAATAAAACATGGGGATGTGGTGGGGGTGGCACCTCTCCCAGTGGAGCTTTCAAGTCTTAGTTGGACAGTGCCATGGCTGACCTGATCTCCTATGGCTTTTAGTGGCTAGCCAGACTGTCTGACTGGATGACTCTCAGACAACTTTTCTAGCCAGCATTTTTGTGATTTGAAGTCAAGTCTTCCTAAAATGCTGTGGTCTTTTAAAGGAGACATCTGGTATACAGGTGAAAGACATCATTGGATGTATTGTTCTACTTAAATTTTGAAAAGGTGTTTTGTATTCAAGTTCTCTTGAAAAATTTTTAAAGGAACTCAACAGGTACAAGTTAAGGAGGAAGACTGCCAACTGTATAAATAATTGGTTAAATGGTAAGGAAAAAAACTTCAGGAGAAAAGTGTGCTGGAAATCATCAGTGGATTTCCATAGATATCTCTGTGAGTGCTCAGGGGTATTTTCACATTCATAAGTGACTTGGGACAGAAGTGTGGTGACAATGTTTGTTTCTGAAACTAAGTTATTCAGGGGAAAAGAAGGTGAACAAAAAGGGGCAGACTGAAATAATGCAAAAGAACTGTATAAAAGCAAGTGGCCGTGAAAATGATGGAAGAAATTCAGGATCAATAATGTTAAAATATTTTGAGTTAGCTTCAGGTCTTGAGACTATAAGCAGCAATTTATTGTAAAAATCAGCTCTATACTTTAGTAGCAATCAGGAAGCAAATTTATATCAGGAATTGTTCTGAAAGGAGAGAAATCAAAATATGATACCACTTTCTAAATCTGTGATGTGTTTGCGTCTTAAAGATGGTGTGCTGTCCTGGTCTCGTCATCTTAGAACAAGTGAAGTAGAACAGGAAAAGCTTCAGAGAAGGGCAACAAAAAAGAAGAGCAGCAGGATGCAGGAGACACCCATGGAGCAGCATCCATACAAGAAGAGCTAACTAGAAGAGAGTTTCCAGATGGGAAAAGGAGAGAGTGGCCAGATGCTAATGCTAGGTGTTTATAAAATTATAGGAGTTGTGAGGTGTGTGGATGGGAAACGAGTATGCAGTGCCAACTAATTCTATATTAGAAGAGAGATGAGGTGAAACAGGTGGGGAACAGCTTTAAAGCTAGGAAAAGAAGTTGGTTTGGTTTTTTGCATTGTGTGTAAGTCAGTTCTGAAATTCCTTGCCACAGCATGCTGTGTGTGCTGCATGAGTGTAAAGAGCTTCTGAACAAATGTGGAAAAGGAGGTGGAAAAAAAGGAATTAAAAAAAAAAAAAAAGAGGTGATAAACAAAGGTATTACCTCTGGGTTAGGAAGTTATTGAGCTACAAATTGTGGAAAGTATGAAGTGTTTTGGGGAATGTGGAAGAGAATTTTGTATATAACTGCTGTAAGCATCTACTCTTAGCTACTCCTGGAGACTGAGTAGTAGGTCAGGGTGGATGTTTTGTCTGAGTTGGTTTTGTCATTTCAGTTGGGCTAAACATCCAGCCTGACCCACTGTGGTAGTTCTTACATGGTATTTTATAAACAGTAAGGTTGCAGGGTGCAGTCCCAGAAGAGAACTCTGTCGCTAACATTGTTTTTGAAAATGCTAAGCTATTATGTAATTTGAGGTCTCCCACTGAGCTTGGAGCCTTTTCCCTCATTGTAAGATAAATGCTTTTAATCTTATTTTGGCACTTGATAAATTGCAATTAAATTTGTTTTAATATGTTCAAGCTGTTTCTTTGAGAGTTCAGTTCTTAGTCCAAAAATCTCAGCTTTCTGTTTACCCTGTTCCCTGTACAGTCTGTATTGCCTGTCAGGGAGTGAGGAATTACCAGAACACCTTTTCTCAGTCTGTGAGTTCTAGTGACACCCATTTTGGTGCAGAGACAGTAGACTTCAAGGGGAGAGATAAGTAAGATGAAATGGCAAAGCCTAAAGGAAGTACAAAGAGAATGAGAAAATACCAATAAATTTGGAGATACTTCTGTGCTTGCAAATTAGCTTGAGAAACAAAGTTTTGGAGTTATATTATCATGATCAAAGGGGAAAGGCTAAAAGTGTCAGTTTTTCATAATGATAGCAGTTGAAATGGCTGGAATAGATTAGGTTACTGGAAGAAAGATGGTCATGGGAGAAGATTAGAGGAAAATATGTAAATTGATATTAAGGAATTGAATGAAAATATGTAAACAAAGTTGAGAAACTACTGAATAAAGTTCTGAAGAATTAACAGAATTTTAGGAGCTTAGAGAGGAGCAGATGCTGGGAATAAAAGAAATAGTATGTTTGGTTTTCCATCAGTGGTTTATGGGTGTGAGATGGATGGATTTATGCAAGTATTAGAGACTATTCCAACTTCCTGTACCAGTATCTGTACTTTCTCTGGGAAGTTTTCCAAGGGGACTTGAAATAAAAAAATTCCAGAGGGGAAAATTGTTGTTTATTTTTTTTCATTAGGTCAAAGAGTCTTGACAAAAATGAAATTTGTTAAAACAGTAGCAAAAATGAGTCTAAAGAATCTGAAATTGAGACTGAGATTTTCCAAGTAACATGGCCAAGACTTGCAAAGACAAAAATGCTATGAAAATTTCAAATAGGGATGTATAGTCCTGAGAAAAGAGAATTTTTCTTGCAGGAAGAGGGTATACAGGCGTGTGGTTTTAGGTAAATGGATGGGAATTGCAGAATAAGAGCAGATAAAAGGGAAAAAAGAAGAGGTCTATAATATAACTCATTACCAATTTGAAGTATTGTGTAAGTCAGCCATTTTCCTACCCACCTAATTCTTTGAGCTCATCCATTTATGAAGAAAAGTTCTTTTTCCTAGCCTTCTAACTCTTCTGGTGTCTTCCTTGTGGCACTGTTTGTGTAGTGATGAGGGTTTCCCTTTGTGCAGGACCTGTGGAATTTTAACAAATGAAACATAACAATGAAAAGCTCATTATTAGTAGCTGTTCTTTGTTACAAGGCACCTGCATTGCTTCAAAGCAGCAATAGGGATTTCAGAGTTGAAGGAGCTTCATTCTCTTTCAGGAACTTTGTGCCTGGTGTGTAACAACTGCAGATCACTGAGCTGCAAACAGCTTTGCACTGAAGTGATGAGTTGTGCTGTGCTTGAATCTGCATATGAGGTGAAGAAGGATCAGAGAGGGATGGATGAGGTCATTGTGCCTAATGGAAGACTCTTCATTTCTTGCTACAGAGAATGAGATGCTTCCCATTAAAGCCAGTTAAATCTCTGAGATTAATGACATCTAGAAGCAGGGTTTTAACACCTGGTGTGAAACTAAATGGTCTTTGATTTATAATTTTAATCTCTCTGGTTTCTTTCCTGTGCTTAAAATTCTAGTTAGGGCTAAGGTTCAGCTTCCCCCCCCGCTACTGGCACAGCTGCCCTCCTTCAGGTCACACTCCTTGCAATAAAGACGCCACCTTTAATTATTCCAGATATCTCTCATTTGTCTAAAGACTCATGGGATGCTTTCTCTTGTCGTGATGATTGAAAATGTCAGGAGAATTTGTAGAAAAGGGCACTGTTTTGAGACCTTTTGAGCTGTCTCTGTTGATCAAGTTTGGTACATTTGTATATATATATATATTTTCACATAACAGAGATTTTTATACTTGCAGTGTGTGCATTAAAATATGTATAATCTGTTTGCTCTGGAAGCCCTTTTGGCAACACCACTGAAGCAGTTTGAATTATTTTTCACTCGGATTCAGATTGTATCTTTATAAAATGTAGTGAAATCCAGTGCTGGAAAACATGCAAGATTGACAGCCCTGGAAATTGAAATCCCTGTTAATCCATGTACTAGCTAGCACAGCCTAACTGGAGCAGACTCTTTATCTTGGCAGCACAGCTCATGGTTAACCTGATGAGATGACCTCTGCTTCAATTATTTATTGTTTACAGAGCATTGAAGGTTTGCAAAGATTTTCACAGTGAGAGCAACATGTTTCAATTTATGTTTTCAACATCTTTCTATATGATGTGTTTATTACAGTATAAATATAGGTCTTTTAAAATAGCAGGGCTATGAACTCTGCACTGAATTCCTTCTGTAAAGGAGATGTGTTTGTATACGGTTGTATTATTAGTTGTAGAAATTGGTAGGGCTGTAGTGAAAGAAACAGAATGACATTAGCAATTTAGGATTTCTGCTAGATTGCTCTGCAGCTGTCCCGTCAGGAGCATGGTCAAAGTGGTTTGTAACAGAAGAAAGAGTTGGCCATGTACGAAAGGAGGGGGGAAATTGTTCCTGTATTCAATGTGTGCACCTCACAGAGAGTCCCATCCTCTCTCTGGGGTGAAGCATGCTGGTGTAGAGCATAACAACCACATCATGCTTGGAAGTTTGTCATTACTCTTTGGTAAGTTGAGTGTCATTTGCATTTTAAATATCTGTCTTCTCAAGTTATGCATTTCCTAACATTGCCTGAAATTGCCAAATTTTACTTGGCCAGATGCATACAATACATGCAAGTTTCTTTGGTGTATTTTTGGTGTGGGTTTTTTGTGTGTCTAGTCTCTTTTCTGTTTGCCTCTCTCTAGATAAAATACTGCATTTTATTACTGCACAAAGTACCCAGTGGAAAGGCATTGCATCCTCATCACTTTCTTTCTGGGCTCTTTTTTTTGAACTCCGGCAATAGATTCTGTAGACCTTTCTCATACTCGTGATGCTTGTATCTATTTGCACCACAGCTGCATGAAGTGACACTTTTCTGCACCCACAGCCAAAGATATGGTTCTCTTTGTAAAATAATTTATTGTACTTGTGTTTTACCTTGTGTCATTAATAGACACAATTTCCAATGATTCTTTCATGTTTGTTGGTTTAATTTTTTGTTTAATGGCCATTTAAATGGCCTTGGTATTACTTCTAGAGCTTTCGTCTTGGACTATTGTTCTGGAAGTAGATTTAACAGCACATCTTTCTGTAGCAATATGCAAATGACATCAAAGCAGACTTGGTAAATAAAGGAGAAAGAATGTAAAGGATGCAAAAGGATTACAGAGGAGGAGAAAAGATGGAGACTGTGAGATTTTGATACTGTAAGAGCATTTTTAGTACCACTGACAGGTGGAGAAAATAAATAAAAGCAAATGCAGGAAAGGAAAGGTAGTGTTTTAGCATTTTATTTGTGTTTAAATGAATATACTCTGATGATGATGACAGAATGTTTTGGTTACCTCAAAAAGGAGAGGAACTGAGGTCTACAGAGGCTGGAAGGCTGAGGGTGGATGGAAATAGGAGCACAAAAAGGGATGCAGGCCGTACTGTATGGGGTTTGGGTGTGTGTATATATATATACATATATACATTTATAAATATTTTTGTGGTCTTGGGCATCACTGACTAAGGATCTTAGACTGCACGTCATCCTGCCTTGGCATAAAATGAAGGGATGGTCAGGAAGTTTTCCTTTACTGTGGGGGTTCTAGAAAATCTGGATACAAACTAACTGGCCCAAGAAAGCTGAATCTGTTCCTTTACTGTTGAAAAAATCTAAGCAAACATGTAATCATTCTATGTGTTTCTCTTTATGAGCTCAAAATGACCTTGACACATTTGGTCTCTGAAGTGTAGGTTCCTCAAAAGGAGCAGTCAGAGCTATGTTTCAATCTATGCAATCTGTGCATACACACTGTATGCTTATAAGATTCCAAAGTGATAAATGAAAAATGATGGCTACAAAGCTACTGAAGTGATTTTGGGTATGATGGAGACATCAGTGACACTTCATGTAATTTAATCTTTGACTGATGAAAGCTGTCAGCCACTGAGAAACCATTGGGATAGATGTCACTAAACAAATTGGATTTTTGCAACATTGTTTGTTTGTGAAATAACTTTACAGAATAGATTTTTTTCCTGAAAGCTAGTTAATGGAAATCATTAAAAAGAGCATCATCATTAAGAATTAGATGAAACGTGGAAATCTAAGTAATCTAAATAAAATAAGAGGATATTTCAGACTTGGAGAAAATAGAGTATATTAGTTTTATTATTTTTGAGACACAAATACACAGAGCAGCACAATGTGTGCTCTGAAGAAAACTCACAAGAGGCTTTCCTTTATTAAAACAAATATGTCAGGAGCCATTCATTCCTCATTTAACTTTAGGCTATTTGACATCTCTTTATTTGTTGTTTGACAGCTTCATTGAGAGCCTTACACCAGATAGTATATGATTTCTGTTGTGTCAAGTTTTACTACTTTTAAACAGACTTAAAAATAGAACTTAAATTTTTAGCTGTTGTGTTGGAGGAAGAAAATAAAATTATGATTTATTATCTTTAGAAAAATTTTTTTTTGGTCATGCTATATTTTAGGATCTAGTAAAAAAATAAGCAAGTTTTTATTGACAAAGTTCAGGCATGTGCAGGGGTGTTCCTCATATGTGTAAAACCCGTGTATGTGAATACATGGGATGTTGAGTACAAGCGTTGTAGTAATAAAGAATTTGGCCTTTCATTTTTGCAGACTCTGATGGATTGGATATTTTAGCTGTAGAATGGTCTTTGAAAATCTTTGTGCCTTCCATTGTTTTTAATTTTACCTGGTTTATTTTAGGAAAGGATTTTTAAACTCGGTATTTTACAGAAATGCTAAAATATCTGTATCTTACTTCAGGATTTAGTGAATAACTAAAAATGTGGATGAACTTTCAGAAAGATCTAAAGGAAATAAAATTTTTTCCTCCTGACTTCTTATTCCAGGATTCTGATAGCTTTGTCAGTGTTTCCTATGTTTCTGATGAACACCTTCAGAAGACAGAACTGATACAGAGGGGAACTGTCTGATTTTTCTGCTGCAGCTCTAATTGAGTCAGAGATCTGTATGCAAGATCTGATATGGAAGAGTGTCATCTGGATTGGTGGAACCCCCTTTGCTTATAGTCATGGGAGTTAATAGTGGAATTAGAGGAAACATTAAACAACAATGCTTTCGTGTGTGTGTTAAATCTTTGTAAGTGTGTGGTAAGATTTTTGTTGATGTATAAAATATATAAATCATCATCTTTTCAGTGATAGTGTTAAAGAGCAACAAAGTGAAGTGTAGCCTAGCTGCCCCTTATGCAGTCTGCTCTAGTGGAAGGTGTCTGTGCCTGTGACACACCATGACCAGGGTTGGACCTAGATTATCCTTACGGTCCCTTTTAACCAAAACCATTCTGCTGTTCTCTGATACTAATTTTGTAGAACCAGTGCAGACTGAACCATTGGATGGCTCAGGCCACCTACCTTGTTTAATACTCTGTTGCTATCCAAGAATTGGTGAAAGAATTCAGAAGCTTGGTGAGATGAGTGGGTGTTTTGAATACTTACCTTGACAGAAAAGCTACATAGAAATGAATAGGTAGGGAACAGAAGTGTTCTGTAGCAGTGATATGGGATGGGACCTCTGAGCTGCCTCACCTCTCCCTGTCCTTCATATTAGTCTGCTAAACCTTGCTGTAGCTTAAGCTGCTGCTGTGAAGACAGAATATATTGGTTATTGATGGAAAGAAACAAATTAAGAGATGGTGACTAGATGAGAGTTGAGAGGAGTTGGGAGTCTGAAATGCATTTGCAAATGGGGCCATGAGGCTGAGTGGATTTGCCATAAAAGTTGTATTCTCCTCCACTGTATTTTGGTTGTCTTAGCTGTGACCACAATGCATTTGGTGAGAAGTGTTTATTTAATACCCTCTGCCCCTTAAAACTGTACCAAAGAATTGCAGGACTGAACCCACTGCAAGAAGGATGAAGTTGCCTTTATTTAACTGTAGCAGGCTGTCACAATAGTAAATCCATGACACTTTGGAGCTCACCCAGCTGTTCTTTAAGGTAGTAACTACTTTAATATAATCTTTATTTTGGACGTTTGCCTAGTATTAATGTGCTTAATACCCACTGATAGTTTTGTTTTAACAGTACAATTTTGTCCTCTAGATTGGTGATTCACATTTAAAATGTGTTATATTAAATTTCTATGAAAGCTAAATACCAGGTACTATCAAGTACTTTTATACAGTGATGCACTAAATGACAAAGAACTGTTTTAAGTTGAATATAATTTATTTTACAAACCCAGCTATTTGAAATTGCTGTATCACTTTCATCCTTCTGGCTTCTCTTTACATCCATGTACAAATTTTGGCATGTTTTTCAGTACAGTTTACAAATATAAAAAAGTATGTCCAGATGACTACAACAGTAATCTGTGATGTGATGATCTTTTTCTTTAATTACTCAACACATGTGACTCCAATCTCTGTGTTGCCTTTTCCCAATTTATATAAAATGCAACAGCTAAGCTTGCATTACTTTCTTATTGCCTCTTTTTTACCTACTTCCATTAACCTTGCCTTTGCTTGAAACTACTTTTATACTTCTTCAAGATTTGACAAAAATTTTTCATCCAACTCTAACCTTAATATTCTTCATCCTCTGCTCAAGTGATACAACTTCTCTCTTCCCAGCTAATTTTTTCCTATGGTTATCTCAGTGCATTGTCATCTGCTGCTCTGTTGCATAGACCTTCTCCCAGTCCTACACTTGTGCTTTTAGTTCCATCAAGCCATGTTTCTAAATGGTTCTTTGTGGGTTTTTTCAGTTTTTTGGACAGCTTTCAAAACACAGGCTTTTGTGATTTAAGAGTGTTTTTATATATAGTGAAGTTTCAGCACATTGTTAGCAAATTAAGTCACAGCATTACTTGTAGTTGTGACCCTGGTCCCACATAGATTCCTAATTCTCATTGGTGAAATTTCAAAGTTCATTTTTTCTGTGACTAAAAAGCTTGCAGTATGAAACTCAGACTTCAGCAGAAAATGGGAGGATGGCCGTGCTTGGTGAGAGGGGCATCCAGCCCTGCATCTGGTCTTAGTCAGGAGCAGACAGCACATGGCTCAGGGAAGAGGATAAGACCACAGCAAACAGTTATAGTGGGATTTTTCCAGAATATTGTTGTAGTTTCAGGCTCAGGAAGTCCCTGATTTTCACACTGAAAAATGGGAATTTCTAGGTATTTTATGGCTATCAATGGGTCCATTTTCTGAAGGTCCTCCTGAGCCCATTTTGAAACATTGTAATTTTTAAAAATTAGCAGGGCTCTGTGGCGGGGACTCTATTCCGAACTGCTCTTACTCTCAGCACTTGAAACTGTATTTCTACTACAGAACAGCTTGTGATCTATGTCGTTGATGGTGTTGACAGTCTGTTGGGCCCTAAGAAAATGTGTTTGGTTTGCCAGTAATAGTACCAACTGGAAAAGGAGCAGGCAAGTGTTATGGAGAAAGAAAAGAAAAGATGAATGCAGGGGTATGTGTGTTGATCCCTTAATTGCTACGGTTCTTCCTTCTCCATTTCCTTTTCCTGTCCTAGCTGCCGCTGTCCTTTCCTGGATCATTGTCTTTTACCTTTGTCTGTTGAACCTCCTCTGTTTTTTATTCCACATTTCAGACCTGTATTTGCAGGCAATTATTAACATTTCATTTTTCCATTAAAATTATTTTGTAAAAGAAAAGCTTTGCTGGCTTTGTAGTTTGTCTGAGCTGGACAATCCTTCCTTTGATTGCCTCATTTCTGATGGCTGGTCTAAGGATCAGAGTTCAGTGGATGTCCCAAGCACTCCATGGGGAATGATGCTCTCAATGACTGGAACAAGACACTGGATATGAATGGAAGGAAACTATAAGTAGGAATTTGTGTCTTGAGAGAAATCTGTGTCTGGGGAAGATATCAAAAAGACTGAGGAACTAATGGATAGCAAAGGAAAAAACAGGATTAGAAAAAAGTGCTGAGATTTTTTTGGAACTTGGGCCTAGACTGTGTTGATTTGACTTTATTCCTACCCCTAAGTTGCCTGTGGTTCTCTTCTGTGTGGGCCTGCTGGGTTGGCCTGTACTTGCTCAGGGAGCTGAGGTTCACTGGCTCTACACCCCACTGATGAGGCAGAAAAGCCCACAGTGTGATAATTGAGTTCTGAGGTGTTATTACAAACTCCTGGCTTCACTCAGGCCACTGTTCTTGAAGCAGTGCTGCCTTTGCACAAATCACCAGTATCAGCTCTCTGAGAAGTACTGGACAACTAGCTTTGATGACAGATTCTTGTTTTATGAATTGTCACCCTCAGCTACAGATATTAGCAGTCTTTTGGCAGAATGTCACTACGAATTCAAGGATTGATTTTTGACTACGTTAGTCAATGACAGCTGATGGCTGTCTGCCTCTCACAGAACTTAAAATTCATGCCACTGCAGAAATGAATAACAGTATTAAAAAAAGTTGAAGGAACTCTGTAATCAGTTTTTTAATTGAAGCTGACTCTCACTTTATGCAAATACAAATTAGAATATGCTACTCTGCCGCATAGTAAACAGTCTGCATTGCTGGGTCCAGTGATGAGATGTGATAGTGTGCGAGAGGATTATTTCACTGAAGAAGATATGTGGCCTCCAGTATCATCTTGATCTTTAGTGAGGTGATCTTTGAGCTATTGCTCTAATCTAATTGTGTATCTGACTGATATGCCAATGATTTTTCTAAAGCTATACTGAGTAAGGATTGTATTTTTTTAAAGAGCCCACTTGATGCCTGCTTCTGGCCTCCACCCCTTTTTTTTTCTGGGCTCCAGGACTTGTCCTGGAGCTGGTGAATTGAGAACATACACATTGCCTTAGAATTTAGCTAAATTTTTTGGCAGGTGTGATGACAGAGTCTTTTTTTATATTGTCCTTTCTCTAACAATCTTCCTCTCAAATGTTTTATATGTTTTTGAGGAATTTGACTTTAACAAGTAAAAATTACAGAAATAGGCACCGAGCTACATTGTAGGAGTATTCATGTACTCCAGTTTTACGAGCATATGAGTGCTGATACCTTCTTTCCTGATTTGTCTATATGCTTACCAGTGATACACAACCATGTGGCCTTTTTTTGGTGACGAGGATACAACAGTTCTCCCTGTTTCCTTGTCACTTGGAGCAGCAAGCGTTTTCTTATTTTAATAAATTGTAAAAAAGTATCACTAGCAGTACAGTAGACAAACTAGGTATTTTTCACAAAATTGTCATGACCAGAGATGAAATAATTATTACTATTTTAAAGTATGTGCAGTACAATATGGGACAGTAGCATCTTTCTTTGTACTCATAATTCTGTTCTAATGAACCCTTGTAATGTATAATTTGTTTCATCAATTAAATACCTTTTTTTCCAAGTTTGTGCTAGTGCAAAAAGTTTATCTGGAGTAGTTACTTCACATGAGAAACTTTTTTTTTCAAATCTTTGCTGTTTTGCGAACCAAGTTCCCAGGGAAAGTGGAATGAGTCTCCTGTAACAAATTACATGAGCAGCATCTGCTAGAGTAAACACTAGTGTGCATATAAAGAAACCCCAGACCTGCTTGTGAATGCCTGTACCCAGAACCAGTCCTGAAATGGGTATTTTTTAAACATGCCAAATCCTGCTGTTTGGACACTTATATTGACATAAGTTTACTTAATCTTTCACTAAAAGTGTAGTTTTAAACTGACACTTATAGAATCAGCAAAGATAATTATTTGAAAGCATCTCTGCTTTGGAACAGGTGCAGCTAGTGTGGCAGCTTTCTTTTGCACACAGTGGCTTATTTTGATTGAACAAAGGAAAATTTAGTTTATAATTCAGAGGTAAATTGTACTTCCAACACAGTGTACATTAACTGATCTAGAAATATTGACATCCCGATTATTTCACTTCAAATATATGACTTCAGTGCCTGGGGGGAATAGTCTCTAAATGAATCTGCTTGGACCTGGCAGTAGCAGTTACCTGCCTTGCATGCTTAGCTCTGCACACTTTTTCTCTTTAGCAACAGGTATCTTTTTGTGGTTCAGCTGAAACAGAAAATCTTGAATTGCTGTTTTTTTTCTTCATTAAATACTGTTGTTGGAGAAACCAAATGCTACATTTGTAAAATATAGTACCTTTGCCTAATGGGTCTCATTCATCTTTATATTTTTTCTAGGCAAGCTGGATCAAAACAAAGGGAATGAGGGATAGAATAAGTGCACAAGACCCTTTACATACAGGAATAAAATAATATAGTGAAATAAATTGCGTCTTACAGCACTGCTTATTCTGCTTTATTTTCATTTTGCATCCTCAGGTTGTTTTGCAAACTTATAAAATGCAATTTGTTGAAAATCAGAATAAAGGTGTCTGCTAGAAAAGTTATGCAAATAACAGGTGAATATGCAGTTTCCTCAAATATTTAGCAATAGTTTAAACGCTGGTATGTGTCACTGTTTTGATATATGTTTTGAATAGTTTTGACTGACCATTATTGTCATTGTTGAGAGATATTTACATATGGAAATTATACAGAAATCAAGGAAACCAGCCTAATCTTTTCATGCTTAGGGTTCTCTTGGCTTTGTCTTGTCTTGTCTTGCCTTATTGTTTCAGGCTAGCTATCACTTCTTGGCACAAAAGCTGCACTTTCAGTAAGGAGAAGGGGTGATTTCAGGAAAGATTGCTTTGTCTGCTTCAAGCCTTCTGGCTTGTTGCAGTGTTTCAGGTCTGCATAGCGTGCTTCCACAGGCTCACTCTTACAGCTGCTGTCTTGGGCAGCAATGGAACTTGTGCAGCGGCCCTTGCTCAAGGATCTGTAGAAGGGAGCAATCTAGCCTGTCCAAGTTCTGTGGAAAAAGATTTGGTTTTGAAGCCTTTTCTAAGGTCTCTGTTCATTGCTTCATGCTGTGGGTATATGTTGAAGATGTGTGTTTTTTGGAGGGGGTTTAATTGTATTTTTTCCAGGAGTTGGGGATGTGTCGGTTTTTTGGTTCTTGGGGGAGGAGTTTTGTTTGGTTGGTTTTGCTTGTTTTATTTGGGGATCTTAAAAAAATTCATTGATATAAAAAAGTCATTAATAGACTTTAATTAATAAAATCGTGCAATATGTTTAAACACCTAGAGGTCGAGAGAAATTTAGACTGTTACTGTTTTTCTCTGAGATACATTGTCAGAAGTGCATCCACACCCTTCTTTGTTTCTCCTTTCTCCTTGTCTTTGAGTATTCTGACTGAGGGAAAGGAATGTTTCCTGCCTCAGTTTTTGCCATGTGAGATGCATGCTAAGAGGAAAAGTTCAGCTAGTAAGGAAAAAAGTCCTTGGCCCCAAAATTCTTCCACAGCATGACTATTACATGTAAACAACTGTGTCAGAGACCACCTGTGGCATGTGAATACTCTGTCATGAAACAGGATGCTGCTTGGATTTAGAGGCCGAGGAAAGGTGGTGTTGTGAAGCAATCTTTGTTTCTGCTACTGAGTTCTCTTTGTGGGGGACAGGTGACAGAAGTCCTCTTGATGCCTGCAGGGTACAAGACATCAGACCAGTTAACATTTACATCTTAGTCCTTACTAATACCACTGTTAGTCCCATGGAAGTAAGTATCCTTTTTGTAATGGAAACCAAGGCATCCATACCTATGTGTATATTTAATATTTGGATGAAAAGCAGTGGTCCTTTTCTTCCTTTCCAGAGAAACAGGATTATCTTTTTGCCGTGTACTGAGTAGAGCTGGTTTTTTTTGAAACTTGGCTGGGATATGGAAGCCTGCTTACATAAGGACCATGGGCTTCATTTACAGCCAGAGAAACAGAGAAAGCTGTGATTTCTGTACAAATGTTTCATTTTATTCTTGTTTAATTCCTTTCCATTATATTCACACATTTATGAGTACTTCTGAGACTTTCAAAATCAAAAGAAATAAAGTTTTTGGGTTTTTTTTTTGGTTTTTTTTTTGAACATAAAAGAACCATATTCCTAGGTCTTGGGATACTTGCTGCTGTACTGTGTGCAGGAAAAACAGCTTTTGAGACCTTCATGAAGGCATTAGGCCTTCATTTTGCTTCCTAGATGCACAAATGTTATCTTACAGAAATATGAATTAGAAGTAGCTGTTAGTAGTGTATTTGTATGATCTGTAAGTTGGGAATAGGAATGCTATAACCCACATAAACTGGTTGAATTGGCATGAGAATAGTGCATCATACATTGAAATACCAACCTTGCAGAAAATGGACTGTCAAACATTGGAATAAGTGCTTTACACACTACATGCATTAGTATCCAGAATTTCTATGAACAGATACTGCCTGTTGTGAGCCACAAGCAATTTGCAGGGCCAGAGTCACATTGGTTCATGACATCCTAAGACACTACTTAGGAAGGGAAGAATATGAATCTAACTGCCTAGAAGCTTCTCCTCCTTTTTTTTCAGTAACTTAAGAAAATTCAGCAAAAAAGCAGAAACTAAAATTGACTATTAAATGCACTGCTCTGCTCTATTATGTCTTTGACCTATTTATTTTAGTTTAAATTAATGACGATTAGAAGCATCCAGGTCTAAGCTGGAAGGCAACTAAAGGCAGCAAAATAAGGGGGTAAGAGAAGTTTGTCTTATGAAGGCTGATGCTAGTAATGTTAGGGACCAGTGTTTACTATCCTTCCTGCCTTCTGAGTGTAGCTTTTAAATCACACTGATGTTATTGTGGGGTGTCTTTTCATTAACAGCCCTTTGTTTTACGTGTTTAGGATGTTTATTTTACGCAAATAGAAAGTTTCCACCTTCTTAAACAGCACTCTACAGTTCAGTGAGATCAAACGTATTAGAAGTAAAACTTGCTGATTTTCTTTTCCTGAATTGCTCCATTAATTAGGAGGGTGACATTTCTGCCTTTATGGAGCTGTCTCATATCTCTGGTCTTGCCCCATGAAAGGCAGTGATGTCTCATATCTGCGTGTTATCAACATGCAAGCCTGTGTGACTCACTAAAGCTGCTAGGGAGGAAAGTTTCTTTTGGTTTGTATGATTAGGTTGTTACTGCTTTGAATGTTTTTAGTGATAAAACTAAAGGAACTGGGTTGGATCTAAAATTATATTGACACTGTACACGTCCTATTACTTATATAAGTGTCTGGTTATTGGATGTTTCAAAAAATCAAGGAGCTGAACTTCAACTTTATTCTGGTCCTGAATGAAAACCATTGTTGATTCATATCTATATTTTATTAGAAAGGGGTCTTCATCATTTGAGTCTGCAATTCACAGCCTTGTCATCAGTCTTGGTGAGGGGATGGGGACTAAGCCAGTGTCAGAACCTGTGAGCCTCACCGCTGTAAAGCAAATGTTTCAGAGCATTGAGGTGAATCTTGTCCACCCCTTTCTGTAGAGTTCTGCAAACTCTACAGATAGGCCAAAAATACCTGCTCTAGGGCTGTTGTTTTCTCAAAGCAGTGAGTCACATGAAGGAGCAATTCCTCTTTGCCTTGTACTTGCAAGGAATAAAAGCACTCTTCCATCTCTGAGGAAAGCAGTGGATCCAAGCGAACAGGGAAGATAGATTTAAATATGTTTGCTCTATCTGAGAGAATAAAATAAAAAAATCTTGGAGAATATTCTTTCTCCCACAGGTTACAAACTAAAAAAGAGGGGGTAATGAATATCAGGTTTTAATCTTGCTGGATGATAGATCTATTTTCCTAAATTGGGTAACTGATGATAGGTTTGTGCAGTAATTAGAGGACCAGCTGTCATCATACTTTTGAGTAGTCAAATGCTACACAGAAAGAAAACAATGTTGTTTTGTTTTAAACTTTAAGAGTTGCCTATTTTTTTTCTGTGGTTTGCTCTTGTTCTTAAATAAATTTCTTTGAATTCTCCAGGTGCTTTTCCCACATGAGTGCAAGAAGAGTAGACAGTTAGAAGAAGTGACTGCTGTGGAGGACAGCATGACCACCATGAAACGAAGCTGCTTCCTCACACTGCTCTTGGCAGGACTTGGGGTGTTAGGAATACTGGAGCCAACAACAACAGAAGATACTCACTGCCACAGAGCTGAGCACCCAATTATTGCATACAAAGGTAAGATGTAAGTGCCAAGAATCTTTTCCAGAAGTAGGCTAAGTATTGTATAAGCTCTTTATGGAAACCTCTGCTTTTCATGTAGAATGGCATGGGAAAAAAAAGGTGCATTCAGTGCTCTTCTTTAAAAATCTAGGCAGTATTCTGTGCAAATTGAATACAACTAGGCTTTCAAATTTTCATTCAGAATTTGTAGCTGAATGTATCACTTAAAGGTGGGTGACTCATTTTCCTTTGTGGTTAAAACCAGCCTGTACTGTTGCATGGAGTTATTCCTTTCCAAGCGCACAATTCTACATGTGTACATTTAATTTCATGAGGTTGTTCTTGTCCCCTTCCTTCATCCCAAATAGGCCTCTCTGGGTGGCAGCCCTGCCCTCAAGGTTGTCAACTGGTTCTCTGAATTTGGTGTTATATGCAGACTTTACAGACTGCATTCTATTGCCTCCCCTTCTTGATTAAGGCGCTAAACAGGGTCCCAGGATCAACCCTTGTGTTATTCCACTTGTTGCTGGCTTAGGTGGAGTAAAGGGTTTTAAACATTTACTCTCCAGTTGGTGGTCCTTGAACCCCTTCTGCTAAACAACACATACCTTTGACACCTTAGTGGTGGTACTGAGTCCTTGAGCATCATCCACGTGCTGGCACTAGGTCATCTGCCCAAGTCAGCAGCAGGCTGATATTTTCCCTGTTCAGTCTTTCATCCCTGTTCAACCTTCCATTACTATTGGAGCAGTAGAAGCTGTTCCTGTAGCCTTTGACATTCCATGCAAAAATCGTAACTCATGCTGAACTTTGTTTCACCTGACATAATCCCTACATGTCCATGTGATCTTTCTAAATTCCTCCTTGTCCCTACTTACAGCTGATACACACAGCCTTTTTGCATTGGAGCTGCACCATGAGTTCCTTCCTTCACCAGGACAGTCTCTTCATACATGTGGTTGTCATCTTGAGTATTGGGGTGGAATGTTGAGGAACAGTTAGAGAACTATACTTGGAGGATGTTTTCTGTAAAAACCTGAGGCAGTTAATAACTCATCTGACTTTTTTTTGTTTATTTGATTTGAGATTTTTCCATTAGTGTCACAACTTAGAATGAGTTCCAAATAGTTTGCAGTTACGAGGATGTAGGGATTAAGATATATTATATTACACACTGCATTCCTCCTGTTTTTCTAAGAAAGCACATGTGTAAGTTTTTTGTTCCAATGAATTAGAATTTATTGAATTTTAATTGAAAAAAGATTTGTTTCCATTCTTTTCATAAACTTAGAGAAAATAATCTTGTGTTTTTTTACAGAAAGTATTTTGTTCTGGCATTTTAATGGTTTAATAACAGTAATGGTACCAGCTGTCCTGTTCTTCGATACACCAGAGAATGAACTCTGTACCTCAGAACAGCAAACCGCCAGTGTATTGTGAAGGAGGAACCTTTCTCACTCACTTATTGATGGGCTAAACAGTATGACTTATTCTAATGAAATACCTGGTTTCCTTAGCATTTGTATTGTGTGTATAATTTAGTTTTAAATGCTGTTTTTTATCAGAACATGCATACACAATATTCTAAATTAAACTAATTAAAGTAGCACAGTTAAAATTCTGTCACTTAAGCTTCTTAATTTCACAAACCAAGAGATCACTGCATGCACTTTTTCATTTTGCATATTCAACTGTAAAAGAAAATAATTGAGACTCATTAGCAGTGCTACATTCTAGGACCTGATTAAAAATCTGTCATTTTATGAATCTAATTCAGCTGATATTTAGGAGGGTTTCTTGAATTTAAACCATCCTGCCTTCTAGACCGCTCTTGTTCTCTGTCATATTTAATTTCTAGTGATGTCCTTCCAGTCCTAAGTCACTATGCTAAGGCTTTTTAGGGACAGAGACCATCTTGTTCCAGTTGCATCTTTTGATATAGCCAAAGATCAGTTTGTCACAGTTAGAGTTTACTGAAAAAAAAGCCAGCTTATTTTTGCTGTAAGTATATGTTGGAAATGGAATTATATAGAAACATTTATGGTCAGATCTTTAATATGAGATCTAGTAACACTTTGAATGCCAGACTCCCTCTTGACCTTTATGGTAAAAATACCATTAATTAGTACATATCCATAACATACCTTAGCCTTTATGGACCGACCTCTCTTGAAAAAAGTTCTGACAAGCTGTAGTTCATAATTCACACAGTGACCTGTTGGGGGTCCTTAGTAACTATTAGAAACTACATGTAGAAACACATTTGCAATGCGGTATACAGCATGTGATAGCTGGGTAACTTTGTTGGTGTGGGCACACAGCATTTGACTTGTAGTTGCAGGACTGCCCGTTAATGGAAAACAGAAGTTTTGAGACCCCAGGGAAAAAGTGCCCGAGAAGTTTGTCTTTGAATCTGTATGTTAGGAATGGATTATAAGAAGCATAAGAAGAGTATAAGAAGAGTGTGTGAGAAGCAACTCTCCAAATGAATTCTGCAAATAGGGGTTGGCAGATTTCAACCAGCCACCTTACTGATATCCGTATTCTTCCTGTGACATTTGCTGACCTCATGAATGCCTATAGGAAAATGCTGTCTGTATCTATTGATGTCATTAGTGCTGCTAGACCAACATCGAGTGGAGAAATCAATTTGTAACAGTTAAAATCCCTTTGAGTGCTGCATAAATGCCCTACTCCGTAAAGTCATCTTGTGACAGTATTAGATCCACCAGAGCTAAATACTTTGTGGGATGCTGAACATCAACCATGGCTGAGTGCTGTTGAGTGGTAGGTACTTTAAAGCTTGTAAACTCAGTAGTAACTTTACAGAGATATCAACACTTTTATTTTATTTATAACTGATCAAAGCCTTTTTTTTTTATTTTTATTTTTGTAGTTTCTGGTATGCCAAAGTAGCAATGTACTTATTTGATTTGTCTTCCTTTGAGAGGTATGGTAGATGGAGTATAAACTATTAAATAAAACTAATGGAGTGAGAGTCTGGTGTAGCGTATGGATGAACAGCTGCAAAAAAAAACCAATAAAAAGACAAAATAGTCCCCAGTAGTTGTCATGGTGAAATATGGAAGGGGAGTATATCTCTTGAAAGAACTTACTTTCTTTCCCACTGCCCATCAAAAATTGCTCACTTAGGTGATGATTCTGTCTAGCTGCCTTGTGTAGAGATGCATATACTATTTCTAGGACTGTTTTTTCAGCTAAATAGTTTTAGTTGAAGACTGTGATATATATTCTGATAGCAAATGGCAGGAATTTCACCCACCAGTTGAGAACTTGCTCAGGTACTTTGCTGGTGAAAGAGGAAAAACAAGATGCCGTAGCAGGAAGCACACGAACTTTGCAAGGATTTTTGACATGATCTCAAAGATTTCATATTATGTCTTTTATACACAGTGTTAACAACCATGTTGTAATTTATTTATCTGCATAATTAATATTGGGACTGCATACTGCATCTTTTTGCTCTTCCAGAATCTATAAATAAGGAAGTCTATAGATCAGAAAATGTTGGCAGCTCTAAAATTTCTTGTCATAGAACTTTCTTAGAGTAAGGCATTTTGTGTCTTCCTTGGAAGCTGGAAATTTGATTTTCTCATTACTTAAAGCTGTTTGGAACTATCACAGTAAACAGGTTTATATAAAGTAGACCTCTAAGTATTGGAGGGATTGACAGGATCAGGCCAGGTGTGTACAGTTCAGTGTTTCATGTGGTGAAACTAACTGATGGTGCATGGTCCCTCTTTGAAAATCCTTTCTCTTTCTCTCTAAGGAGGAGTCTGCCTCTAGAAATACAAAAATGTGCTAATCTGTTGAAAGAAATAAAAAAGTTTAAAAAAATAAAATCTGTCTGATATGTTATGTGCAGGTACTAAGAATTCATCAGCTATACTAATTCCAATAGTTGGACTCAAGGGCTTATAAATCAAGTGTAACTTAGAACTGGGGGTAAGGAAAGAAGGTGAAGGTTACAGCATGGATACACAGAGACTCAGTGTGAGATCCTTGATCTTTACATACATTGCCAAATGTTTACAATGTAAAAAAAAGGAAATTATGCTGGAAGTAGCTTAAGAAAGAAAAAGGCCTTAAATAAACTACTCATTAAAGACAGTCTTACAAATTTTATTTCTATTGAATGCTATTTTATTTGGATATACTTTTGTTTGCATGCAGATATGAAATGTTAGATTGGTAAGTGTATTAGGGTTTACTCACGGTCACCTTCTTGGAAAAAGACATTCTCTTATTATAGTAAAGGAATTATAGTATAATGTTTAACCTGAACAGTTAGAAAAGACTGTAAAACCAAATTTGCTCTATGAGAAACAATGTCGCTTTATAAAGGTTGAACTATTCTTAGGTAAAAAAACCCAAAGCAAAACACTTGAGTGGTGTAATGTTTGTCTAAATATTTCTAGCATTTCATAGTCCACCTGCTCTACAGAATCTTTGTGGTAGCTCTCTGTGGACCTGCCCTTTTATTAGATTTAAAAAAAAATATGAAAACAATCAGCAAAAAGGATAAAAGTAGTTAGAGTGGCAGCTTTTTTCCCAGGCACACACATTTGCTGAACTGTGAAACACCAGACCTTTCAAAACTCAGCTGAAGGGTTGTTCTATAGACAGATCCCATCCATGAGGTAGAGCTGAAGGGGCCATCAAAACTGCTAAGCAGTGTGTGAGTGAGCTGGAAAATCAATTGACCCAAATCCAGTTTCAGGTGTAAAATTTTAAGTATTGACTGTCCTGCAGTTCACCTGCATAAAGTTGAATTTCTTAGGCTTTTCTTTTAGAAATAAAGTGCAATTCTGAACTTGACTTAATTGATACTGAGAGAACAACAGAGATCATTTGCTCTGGGGCAAGTCTCATTCTTCTAGGCTCCCATAAAATAATCAGAATTTAAAGTTGTCCTGCTTCAACAAAAAAACATCAATTTATGTAATTTTAGAAGCTATATTTAGTGATAATTTAAATACATACTGTGCTATAACAAAGTTTTCTGTTGAATAAACATGCTCAAAAATAGCATGTCTCAATCCATAGAAGAAATGAACTTAAACCCTTCATTTCAGCTTGAGGTTAACCAGAAAAGAAAAATAGCATAGTTATTTTTGATTCCTTGGTTAGAGAATCCTAAGAAATATATTTTCTTAACCTTATTGTCTGACCACCACAGAATTCCCTTACTTTGTTTGTCTAAGTAATATAGACTCAGTACATTGCTCTACTCATTTTATCCTGTGGTTTGTGTATGGAGTGCATGCACTTAACTTGTGCCAAGAGGAAATAATATGTGGGCTGAATGAAGAAGGATAAATGGCATATGAACTTGTTTTTGTTTGTACACTTCTCTTTCTCTTAATCTTGTTGCAAGTTTTCTTTTAAACTAATGGTAGTCTAGTAAGCTGTTCAGTTTTTACTGCTTTTTCCTTCTTTTTCCCTGTTTCTCATAAATACATTTCAAAGATTATCTGACAGCATCTGCAGTGGGATTAAGGTGTATTGATTTCCCTTCCCTATCATCTTTGGTTTTTTTTTTTTTAAATGAAGAAGATTCATCAGTGAAGAAATGTTGATTGCTAGATGTTGCAACTTTGGTTTGTCTAGATGATAGGACTATGAGATTGTTTGTGCTACCTTGCCAAGAACCAGCTTCTCTTAAGAAGGAAAATAATTCCTTTACCTGTTCTATATTTTTTGTTTTTAATCAGGTTTGCTTTTACTTTTGTATAGGAGATTAAGCTTCTGATGGAGAAGAGCAACCTTCAATGCTTTATTTTTAATTTAAAAAAATATCTTTGGAGACTGAAGATTACTATCCTTCAGTATTTCCCTGAATCACCCAGTGTCATTGGTGCCCATTCCCATAAAAATGAGGGAATGGCAAGGGCTGAATTCTCTAAGCAAAGGACTTGCTTGCCAGCTACTTTCCCCCCACCGGAAAGTGATCATGTTTCAAAGCAAGCATCAATTCACAATTATTTTGGCATCCCAGTCAAGTGCTGAACCTTCATGGAATTCTAGTAATTTTCATAAATTTCTGTAATATAAAATTAGCAGTGGCTACAAGGGCTAGTGAGCTGTGCAGACATGTCCTATGAGCCTTTCCATGGCTGATTTGTTCCTTATTGCCCTAACGTGGGTGTTTAGAGTATGTGCTGTTCTCTGGTTGTTAACAAAGCAGCAAAAAGAGTGAGAGGCTCCTGCTGCATTCTACTGTGTACAAAGTGGGCAGATGGGCTTAAAATCTGGGTTTTTTCTTCTTTTTCTTTTTCTCTTCTTCTTCAAAAGAGCTGTGTTTTTTCTAAAAGGTTGTAAACCATCCAAACTGGGCTGTGTTAAAGAAACAGATCACCAATCAAGAAACAGAGCTCATAAGCAGATGAAGTTCTGACAATTTTTTTGTGTGTGCTTAAAGCAAGAAGGGAGCACAATATTACTCTGATTTTTTTTTTCTATTTAATTTTTTTGTCCCACCAGACAGAATTGCAATTATTTTTTCATAAGAAATGACTGGAGAAGAGGAGGCTGAGGTGTGACCTTATTGTGCTTTACAACTGCCTGTCAGGAGGCTGTAGCCAGATGTGGTTTGGTCTCTTCTCCCAAATGACAAGTGTTGTGACAAGAGGAAACGGCCCCAAGTTGTACCAGGGAAGGTTTATATTGGATATGAGGAAAAACTTCTTCATTGAAAGCATTGTTGAACATTGAGCCAGGCTACCCAGGGAGATGGTGGAGTTGCCATCTCTGGATGTATTCAAGACACATGGAAATGTGGTGCCTAGGGCATTGGTTTAGTGGTGTACTTGGCAGTGCTGGGTTAACAGATGGACTCAATGATCTCAGTGGTATTTTCCAACCCAAACCATTCTATAATTGCAAGTAACCTAGACTGCTAGTTCAGAAAAGATGTCAACAAGTGCAGTTACTGGCCATCTGATCCTGGGCTTCTTTGTTTTCATACTTGGTAGTGGCACAGTTACTGGAAAGGCTCATTCCAGTGGTGTTGTCTTCCAGATCCTGTGCAGTGTTTATGGGGCCTGTATTGCAGTCCCTTGGTGGCACCCGCTGCCCTTACTGCCTGTCACTGAATGTCACCTTCTGCTGTCTATCACTTTGCCTGAGAGATTGGGGAAACCCTGGCCCGTCCTTGAGCCCTGCTTGGAGCTCTAAAATTTCCATGAATCTTAAGAGGTGGGGAGGAACACCATTAGTTAATTTTTTGTTTTTCTTCTTAATTTCTTAAATAACCTTACTAAGATGCATTCTGTTTATTAGATAGATTGGGTGGAAACATAGAACCACAATCAGTGCTTCTTCAAAGTGGTTTTGGTTTTTTTCACATGCTTTCTTCCCTTTCTTCCTTCTGTGGCAGTGCTTGTCTGCTGTTGATAAGACTGTAGGACACTGGGTAGCAGCTGATTTAGTGTGGCTGAACATGGTAGATGTGACATGACAATTTGTCATATTCAGGTTGGACCAAACTTTGACCTGTCTCTCCATTTCCAGTGCTCACTTCAGATTCTGTTTTTATGGGTTTATGGCTCTTTTCTACTATTTCTGAGAATTAGGAGCTGACTATTTTACAGTCAACTCTACAGTAAATCTACTAAAGTAGTTGCTAATAGTGACAAAACCCTGGGGTTTAACAGTGCCTTTCAGAACAAACGTAAGTTCTACAAAGAAAAGTGTTGATTGTAGTGTTGAGGTTCTTGCTTGTTGCTTTCTTTTTTTTGGCTTTGGGGCAACTTTTTGTTTTTGTGGTGGGGGAGTGGAGGAGGTGGGGAATATATTTCTCTTTGAAGTCCTGGCTCCAAACTGTTATACAAAGTTTAGTGTCAGGCTTTGCTCTCTATACCCTTTTTCTTTACAAGATGTCTTATTTTGTTGAGTTTTGTATTTTTTCTTGAAAGTATCATCAGACCTGAAAATCTTTCATAATCTACAGTCTTGAGCAGAAATGATATGATCAAGAAATTTTATTTTGCTGAAACAATGTAAATAAAAAAAGTTTAGTTTGTTCATATGCCAGCATAAGTGAAAATGTATCATTGCGGGGTGGTCAGTTCAAGGAAAAAAGGTCTTCATATTTCCAATAAAAATAACAGGGCATAACTGTCTCTGGAGCAGTCTGCTTTATGTTTCTGCCCCCTACAATACATGCATTAAAATTGAGTAGATTTCTTTACAAAACTCTGTCTTGAGACTAAATACTGATTTCCCATAGCTATGCAACATGATTTCCTCCAAAATGAATTCTTTGGCTGGATGCCAAAGCCAGCATGTAAGTGTTCAAATGTGAAAGATTAAACCCCTCTGAAGAGAGTGCATGACAAAGGATGTCAAATGTTTTCCGTGGTCAGTCTGTCCCTCCATCACATTCAGGAGGATTGGCAGCAGCAGCACAGGGACCAGAGCTGGTAACTGGAAGGACTAGCTGCTCTCCCTGGGAAGAGCATTAGGGCTCTGTGTTGGATGAGATGTGAAGTGAGTGGTTTTTGACAGTGCTGGTAGCGCTGAAACCACTTTCATCTAGGTGGGGGTTCAGTCTTTTTTCCCTTGCACTTTCTTATATTTGTATGCAATATGTGTGTTTGAACAATGAAGCATAAACAATTCCAAACCCTTGTTCAGAAAAATAAGAAATAAGTAGGCATTGCAGCAGATGTTCCTGTCTCTTCCCCGAGGGCACAGACAGTCAGAACCCAAATTCCCTTTAATTATCCCAGTAACAGACATATGCACACACGTAAGAATGCAGCAATATGTACTTCTAGCTGGGGGAGCTCTGGTGGGGCAAAGAAAACAGGAATGCAAGCTGGATTTTAGACCTTGAAGATTAGAATGGATTGTAAAAGCAGGTGAGGTAACCAGGGCAGGGCAACTTCTGTGACTGCATCTGGCCTGCATGGAGAGCAATAGGCAGGTGACTCGGGCAGCCACTTCTTGCCTACTGAGAGAATCAATAAAAGATGAGAGTAGTTGGATAGAAGGAAGTAAGTTTACCATAGGCTTAAGAAAGAAGTTCAAGTTTTCGTGCATTTAAAATCAAATAACGTATACTGTAGGAAGTATGCTTCATTTTCTCTTTTCTCCATTAATAATAAATTACTTACAGCCTTGCCTCATTACCTCCAAAATTGTTCTGACGCTGTAATAGCTGTTCATAAAATGAATGCGCAGTAAACAGGTGGTGAACTTTCTGGAAAATATCAAGAGGTTTATGGTCTTGGGATTTGTTTTATTACTAGTGATTTAAAGTAGAGAGGAGCGTGAGAAGCTAGCAGAGCTTCTAGATAAAGCTAGATATAGATATTTATTTCTTGGCTTCTGAAGTGCTCTTTGTATGGAAAAGCAAGATTCAGGACTATATGAAGTTTTATTGGTTAGTAGAAGGAAGGCAGCTGACTTATGTGATCTAGAGACCTCTAGAATACTGCATCTTGAAAGGGATTTGTAGTTTTGAGGTTGCTTTATCTGTTTGTTGGTTCTTTTTTTTCTTTCTTTTTTTCTTCCCCTCAGAGCAAAGATGAGCTCTGAGCTGCAGATGGAGATCTGACGTGTTTTCATGTTTCCAAAGGAGAACCAAATGTAGTGTGGTAAGACTTAAAAGAGGAGTCTTTTAGTTTGTGGTTGCTGATTTAATCGTTCTGGCCAACTTGGTAACTTCATCTTTTCCTTTATAGAGGATTGGATTGCATTAAATAACCCTGCCTAAACAAAATTTTTATTTTTTTTCCTTGGCAGGAAGAAGTGTTGTTTTCTTATGTCTTCCTGGACACCTATTTTGGAAACTGTAGTGTTCCTACTGTTTAATCACTATTTATCAGAATGTCTATATTTTTCAATGAATCATTCAGGTTAAAACATATTCATCATTTCTATAAGAAATATTTTTAATTTTAAATTTTATTAAAAATAAGGGCTTGACTAAATGTATAAACATATATTGTCTCATGTCCCAATTATGTTGTCCACATATTCTTAATTCTGTACACAGCCCTGGTGTAAATGAGTTCTGTATTGCAAGTGCAGTGTCTTTTTCATTGAAGTACAATACTGAGTAGTGTAACAGATCCATCTGTCCTAATCCCTTCATTTTACAGAAAAGCATTAAATGGCATCGGATGGTGCTGTCTTTTTGTTGCTGAACCAGTGCTCTTCTCCTCATATGTTGTGTTCAGCCTGCTTCTGATGTACTCCATTTAGATTGTTAGAGCCTTCTGGTAGCACAGACCCATTTGGTCTATTTACATCCGTCGCCCTCCTTAGGCCTGACATATAAATATTTGTACCTTATCTATGAAAATGTGGACATGCCAACTATGTTCTAGTAACAGGTGGACCAGAAATTTCACTGGAGCATTGAGCTAGGATTATCTTTTTAATTTGTATTTTTTCTTCTAGAAAACATTTTTCTCTTTCTGTGAGGTTTAAATGTTAGAGACTACTTACTTACTCCTTGTTTGTTTATTTGACTAAGGTTCTCAATGCAGTAGGTTTTTCTTCCTGTGTTTGAAAAATTACAGAAAAAGCACCTTCCTGGTGGTGCCTTCTAATTCATCCTGGTGGTATATATATGTGCCTAGTACTTAATGTCATGTTATTTGGGTATTTTCTTTCTCTTTCTACATAACTTTGACTCTGGAACCAAAATGAAGTGTTGGTCCTACCTTTAAGCTCTACTATTGTAGGATGCATTAATAACTATTTTGTCTGCCCCTGCAAAGCATGCTAAAGAAGGACAGTGATAGGAGGATGTAGAAAGGGTTAATGAATACCCAGACTGTTGACCCAGGGCTGTAATTGTGTTGGGTGTGCCTGACTTTGCATCCCACAGCACCTCTCGATGTACAGCCTAGACAAGGGGCACTCTACATAATCTCCCTGTGGGATTTTCTCCAGCCCTGTGGAATAAAGCTTCATAGCATGGGCAAGGCAGTCACCTTGGGGATACAGTTCTGCACTAAGCATAAGCAGACTGCATAACCTGTCAGGGTCATAAATCTGAGGAGGTATATGAGGAGGTATATCTGGAAGCAGATATACCAAGATAACATTGTATATAGAAAGCATATGTTTGGACTTAAAGGTTTTGGAAAAGCAGCCTGTAATGGGCAGACCTTCCCTGCTTTGCAGTGCTGTCTTTCAAGTGTTCGGCTTCTCCAATGGGCCTTATGGAAGAAGAGCAGGGCAGATGTTTGTGCTTAGATTTTGAAATGAATATAATTCAGCATATTGTTTTTGTTGGAGTATTGTAAGCTGTAGAATGAATCTTTTCTGTAAGAGAAATCAAAAAATACTTGGTGTGTTAATTGGAGTTGTTCAATGAGGTTTTTTGTTGTTTTGTGATCCTTTTATCATATCTTTGATTTTCTTTCTCAAAAGAAATGTCACTTTTAGTGATTTCGTTGTTAATGCATCCAACAGGAATAAACCAATTGGGAAAAGTCTGCTCTGGTCTATTTCGCAACAGAGCTAACTAAGGTTAGAGTAGGAATTTGGTTCAAAGTAAGTAAAAATAAAGCATAACTTTACAAGTACATGAAGAATAAATTGCATTTGTATGGGTTTAAACACTCAGTACCAGAAACACAGTTGTGGTGGAGCCTCATAGTACTGCAGCCTGAGAAGTACACAGAGTTGTTCATATGCAGCATGGGTTTCTTTCCATCACGATGACAACCAGACAAGCCCTGATGCCTAATCTAGAAGTTTATTTGCAGCTGTGTTTTCAGAAGCTCACCTGAGGGGAAAAACACCTGCATATGATATCTTATATTGTCAATTACATATTTGTAACTATAACTACTTTCTACTCAGTATTTACTTTTTTTCTTAAACTTACTGATCAAAATTATTTAAAACATGGATTCATTGCACACAAATGTTGATTGACACGTCTTGAATAAGTTCTAGAAAAATAAGTTTGACTTTTGACAAACTAGGCCTCAGCCTCTTTCTGATAAGCAGGGGTGTGAATTGTGATTGGTTTCAGAAGTAAAACAGCTTTTCTTTTGCTGAACTTTCTTGATGGAGTCCTCTTTTTTTATTGGAACGTGTGGAATAGTGTTCGCACGTATTTCCTTTCTTCACTTGAGCTGTGGCGTCTTTTTCCTTTCATCTGCAGTGAGTCAATGACTTAGCAGCAAGGGTGTGTTTAATACATTTCTGTGAGGAGAGAATACAGTGTGAAAGATGTAGGAAAGCCTGGTGATTGGAAGTGTAAGAAAAAAGTATAGACAAAAGTGAATCATAAAAGGTTCTGCAACAGTCTCTGCCATGCCATTTTTCTTGCCTGTTTTCCCAACACGGAGCAATGCTTGTTATCCTGAAGTTGTTCTGAGTGAATTTACTATTCACAGATATATTTATAATGTAATGGAATTTTAAAAAGAGACCTTAACAGTTACACTGAATTGATACTGGTAATGCACAGAAATTGCTGAAGAAATCTTGTTTTTCTCAGTTCTGGTTTTAAGATAGTTGAAGACTGTGGAATCCTGAAGTGTCACAGCAGAGCATTTACAAATGCTCCTAACTGTGTTGTTCAAGCGCAACTGTTGCAAGTAAATCCCCAGACAGGACATGCTGAATGAATGAACAGGTGGATCTCCTCTTGCCAGCCCTGACACCTTGCTTAATAGATTCCCCTGGGGTTAATGGGACTGTCACCAGGGCACGGGGGTGATGTAACAGAGTCATTGTGGCACATCCCTGGGGAGACTTCTGACATGTCTCACTGCCTTTGAAGAGGATAGCAGTGTAACTTGAGTATCACAGGAAGAGATCTAAGGCTAAAATTATTACACAGCTTCAGGAAGATGGAATTATTTTATCATCCTTAGATCAGATACATTTAATTATAGAATAACTTTAGCATGCAGAGATACATTTTAATTTTCTTCTGATAAGATTAGTGAATTTGTTGTACTGATGCCACCCAGAGACTTCTGTTAATACTGCAAATCTGCTAGTTTTCAACGATGGTGTTATTATTGTTATTGCTGTTATTGTGATGGTATTGTTGTTGTGTATTATTATTGCTGTTGCTGTTGTTAGTTTGCTGACAGAGTTTCTTCAAGGAGGTGCTACTGTGCATATATTTAACTTTCGTTCACTGTTTTCGAAAAGGTCACCATGGCACGAGGTGTCACATACATACACCATAAACATTAGTGAAATTTTCAATATCTACGTTAATTTTTAAATGAAATCAGGAGGTCTTTATTGTCTTTTGACTTTGTTATTTGCCAAGTTGTATTATTATTAAAGATCACTTCTGAATTTGGTTCTAAACATACCATTCTATTCCTTGTAAGTAATTTCTCAATTTATTTTACTGTTTACTCTAGCTCTACTTTGAAGTGCTGAATAATGAAACTTAGGTTAGAGGGAACTTTACAATTTCATTTGCAAAGAACTATAGAGCTCAACCCTTGGCAAGTCCTTGGACAATGTAAACCAAACAAGCCATGGCCTGTTGGGCAGAAACTAAATTTAAAGTAAAACAGAGACAGGTTTCTGGTCTTTCATTTTTTTTTTTTTTTTAATATAAGTATCCAGTGTCCTTCTGCCCAGCTTTGATATTAACCTCCTTTGTCTTTAAACCTCTTTAGGAGATTTCCTTGACCTTTCCTAGGAGCTGAGTGGAGTCCGCTGAGTGTTTGCTTTGCTGTAGATTTATGAACCACAACAAACTTTGTTTTATATTGAATCTGAGCTATTAACCCTCTCCCCCAAAACCCAGTCCCCCCAGGAAAACCCATGTCTGATTTCCCGTGTGTGAAAGAGAGCTGTAGCTTTTTCAGATTTTTTTACAACATCCATCTTTTAATTCATGCAAAAGTATTTCTTTTGGGAATATTTTTGAATTTTAAGGCCAACAGATTTCAGTCCTATAATAGAAATGAAAATATTTTTTGTTTGTTGTTGCTGAGGGTAAGTATGTCTTGAATGTACCAAAAGGACCCAGTGTGTGTTAACAATCAGCTGTTGTCATGACTGTATGTATACCATGATAGTGTTCCCTGGACAGCTTTGAGTCCTAGACCAATGTCTGCAGAAGGGCAAACATGCCTACTTAGTTTTAAAGGAAAAACAAATCCAGGCTGAAGGTGTGTTTCAATAAGTGCTTTCAGTATCAGAAGTAAGAGGAGAGAAGTCAATAAAGGGCTTGGTGTTTTACTGTAATTTACATGAAGTGAGGGCAGAGGAAAGGGAGGGGAATGCCGGGAAGGGGAGGGTGAGGATTGGAAAGGGTTGGGATGTTGCTGTTTGTCACCTGTGACCAGCAAACAACACTGTTGTGTTACATGTTGGCAGGGCAGCTTAATTGCCTTACATATTTATTTATTTTACTGTTGTAGTACACAAAATGTACAGCTATGTTATTTTGTAAAGCTTGTCACGTTGCCTCTGCATGAAAACCGTTGATAAATTTCAATTATTACTTCTTACTACTTTACTGCTGTAGTTTTAATTGGAAGAAAAATAATTTATAGGCCTTTAATAGCTAATTATTAATTTTTGACTCTAAGGAGAAAAGTCATAGCAAAACTAAAAAGTCTTGTTTCACCTATGGGTTTTCAGCTAGATTTCACTGTTTTGGTGAAAAGAAATTTAATTTTTCTGATAATTAGTTACATAAGCTTTTACTTTTGCAGTGTACATGGGATTTGATTGCCTTTTTTATTTGCAGGGACTTTTCTTTTGTTCATTTTCCCTTACAAAAATGCCGTGAAGTTGTAGCTTTATCTCATAAGTGCTTATTTCTGTGTGACACATGCTGCCACTGTGACACACAAGAGATACAGTTTCAGAGTGTTTCCTGAAAAAAAAGAAGAGCTCTAGCTGCCACTTGCTCTTCCTGACCTTATTCCCTCAAGCAAGAACACTGTTGAATGCAACAAAGACAGAATAAAATAATTTATATTTTGGAGGGGAATCGGATTTCAGAGAGATTTCTTAGCCAAGTCCTCATTCTTGTTCTCTAGCCTGGGCTTGCCTTGCCCTGCCTGGCCCCTGTTCCCTTGCTCCAAATCTGGAAGTAGTCTCAATCACCTGCTTGCTGTACCTTGAAGCTTTTTTGTGTCTTGCTGAGTACCAGCAGGACAAGTGGAAGAGAACTGAGGCTTTGAATGCTAGTCTTCCCTGTAGCCTTCTGGCACTGCAATACTTCTGTGTACTGAACTGTCCCTGGCCTCCCATGCTGTGGGGAGCCACTCCTCTCCTCTTCTTTCAGAAGGGGAGACCCTACCCATATAGAGCTGAGGTAATTCCATTATCAGCTGCTTGTCTTGTCTCTCAGAAACTGGTATTTCCACAGTGGGTCTGGCTTTATTTTTGTTCTGTTCTCTTTTTTTTTGTTTGGGTTTTTTTTAATCCTTTCGCCTGTAAGTGAGTGTTGCAGTTTAGAAGTTTGGGTAACCGGGCAGAAACACCAATTGTGTAGTGATTTGAGTTTCTGGCTAAACACCACACACTTGCCAAAATTTAGTTGATTTTTGTTGTGAGACAAGGATTAATAGTAGGCTCATACTTTAAGGAATATAAAGAGAATTTATTAACAGACTAAAAAAAAAAGATTAATAAAATCAGGAATGAGAACAAAACCTTTGGAACACCCTTCTCCCACCCCACCTCTCCATTTCTTTCCCATTGACCATACAAAAAGACAACGCTTCGACTTTTAGTTAGTTTACCACCTCTGGAATAGTCTTTTCCCAGTTCTTGTAGGGGGAGAAGTTTTCTCTTGTTTTACTATGTTGATTTTCCCATAAGAAATACAGTTCTTATGGTTTTTAGCCTCAATAGAAGCAGCCACCCAGAAGGAAAAGATCTGCTTGTTCTGGAAAATCCCTCCCACTTTAGTAGCTTTCCCAGGACTACTACAATGACATATCACAGTCGTTGAGGTACTCTTTTGAGGATGAATAGTTCTACCACAGCAGTAACGAAATCCCCTTTTCTCATTATTGGCAACATAGGTCTTCTTCTGTTATTCCCGGAGCAAGGAATCTTACACACGAGTCTTAGTCCACTGGCTGTAGCTAGAACATTACGCCCCCCCTTTTTTACTCTTTTAGACCATTGCTCATATATTACAGGGTATATTCTAGGTGAGTTTATCAATATGTCTTTAGAAGAGAAGTTTCAGCCTCAAAGTTAGGACACTCCTCATCTCCTCCCTCTCTGGATATAGGCCTTGCTACATTCATTAACTTGGAGTCTTTATGTTGTACCTTTTTCAGGTGTCTTCATCCTTTTTCTGTGTAAGGGAAAACAGATGTTAGTAAGTTCCATCCTGACACTGAAAAGGTTAACTTGTCTCTTGGCCGGGTGATGGTCACATGACCTCTACCCGCATTATTTGAGTGTAACATTCCCAGTATCTGAGCTGAGGGAGAGGAGTTCGTCTGCGTCGTTCTCCATTCAAGCCGTGTCTGAGCTGCAGGGGGCCCGGCCCAAGCCCTCTCCCGCTCTGGGCTGCGCACGGAGCAGGGCCGGCGGGACCGCATCTGAACTGCAGGGGGCCGGTCCGAGCTTTCTCCTGCGCTGGACAGCGCCACAGGGAGCCGGCCCGGCCCGGCCAGGCGGGGCGGGACTGGCAGGGCTGAGTCACCTTGGCCTAGGGCAACAGAACGAAGCTTTTTTTTTTGGCTTGGCCGGAGCCAAGCTCTCCTGGCTCTTTTCGCCTGCAGCTGCCGTGAGGGACTGAAAAGGCCGGCCGAGGCCCCCCCGCCTTCACTTCCCCCTCCTGTCTGTGCCATGCCAGCCAACAACCAAGCTGCGTGGCCTGGTCAGACCTCACCATGGGTGCAGAGGGGAGAGAGCGACGTCTTCTTTCAGTGAGCCAGAATTCTAAAAAGAGGTAGTCTTTACATACTCTCTTGGTTTTATGAGTTCTGGAGGCAGAAACTGCAATACTGCAATACAAATGAGGTACTTTTGGGTACCTCATTTCCGGCTCCACCTCCTTCTTTTTGCACCGGAAATCCCCACCAAGGCTACCCCATGACAGTGAGATTCTTCATGATTTACCTCTGGATTTCCTCATCTTCATTTCTTACCTAATTTCTTAGCTTTTTAGAACTTTGCAATTGATTGTTTCATACGAAATGCATGATTGAAAAGTTAAGGTTACAAAATCAAGTACAAAAAACTTAAGAAACACCTCTTTTTATGCTTGGCTGTGTAGCCTTATACATATATATTTAAATAAAAATAGATAAGTAAGTACGTATAAGATTATACAGACCTACAATGTATATCTGAGTGTTTTTCCTCTCTCAGAATTCTGCTGGGTTCTCTGCACAGCATCTGCAGTAATGGCTGAGGACAGCTGTAATCACAATTATCTAATATGTGGCCACATCCCCTTCCCCCCCAGTGTTTGAATCCTGGTTTGAGCACCCATCCAGTGCAGATGGAAATCAGCAGTGAATTATCTACAAGTACGGCAGAACATGTACAAACTGGCATTGTGAGCCTGAAATTGCCCAGATGCGTACAGCCTGACATTAAAAATGCAGAACTTACTTTTCTGACACCCAAGTGATTCTACCTCACAGTTCCATCTGTTTTTCCAAAGAATATGATGATACAGCTTCTGCACACTGCATTTAATGTTTGTCTGCAATGGCTGAACACGTTTTGACACAGAATAACATTTTTCTCCTGGGCCCATTCCTTAGGAATGGATAGCCCACTTGTGCTAAAACTTTAAATTAGGAACAAATCATCCTCAAACAGGCACCAGACGTGGGTTATTTCAACTGAGACATTTGCAAAAGCAAAAATACGCTTATGAGTGAAGAAGAGAGCTTAGAATGAATGCTGTTTACCTGAGCTGCAGCTGATGTTACCAGTATCAAAAACTGCACTTCTGCATCACCCTCAGGCTTTTCCTCCATGTTCTGAATGGCCATAACCATGTGCTTGCCTTTGGTCTTTCCAGTGACTGTTTCACATCTGTAATCTTCAAATAGACAGCCCCACAGCCCATTGTGCTGTACATACACAGCCCTCTTCACCTTTCACATAAGTTCCAGATGCTGCTTTGTGATGACATTAAAAAAAAAAGCTTCAATGTCCTGAGAATCATGAAACTCTAGAGGATGAGGTTTTTGTGCAACTGGACTTTTTTTAGAAAGTAATTTCTATTGTTACAGAAATTTTATGTATTCTGTATGTCTATTTAAAAAAAGTAAAATTAAAAAAAAAAATCATGCTCTGTTCCCACAGTGCTGTGTTTATTTAGCCAAACTGTTCTGTGTCCAGTTAGTGCTATGAATGAAAAAAAGAACTACTAGTAATGAAAATATTTAAGAATTTGATTTACAACTATTTATGTGTGCTTAAGTTTGAAAGTAGGAACAAGTTTATATTCTGAATACAAGTAATGCCCCTTGCTGATTTTCAGCAACTCACATGCTTGTCTGCCCTGCTTAATGTAGCACTAAATTGGTCTGAGAAAGGAAGGTGAAAAAAAAAAGGTTCAATGAATGTCAAGCATTTTTCCTTTTTCATCCCTCAATCTCAACCTTTTTATTGTGAAAATGATGAAAAGTCAAATTTGCTTGTTTTCCTCATTGCTTTTCACTTAATCAGATCCTTTTGTAAAGAAAATAAACAACTAAAGAGCTAAATAAAAAGACTCTCTAGTTCTCAGCTGCTTTTGATGCATGGACATTTAATCTAACTTGGCTTGAGTATGTGCCAGTGAATAGCAGTTGTACTGTGGTGTTTTCTGCTTTACCCAAGGAGGAAAAACAATTCAGAACAAAATATGGATACTTGATTCAAATGTGTGTCAGGTGGCTGCCCTATATGTTTTACAGGCCTGTATTATAAATTAAATGGCTTGGTGGTGAAAGTCTCCTATGTTTCCTTAGAGGACCATAAGGAGAAAACTTGCAGTCCCACATGAAATATCTGCAGATTTAATGGTGGCTGCCTGATGTACTACACCTATAGCATGTATAGTAAAAGTTGTATATCTTGATTGTTTTTAGAAATTGCCCCTTGGCTACACGTGTTCAAAGCAGAAGATGCTGTGGACTTCTCACAGTTAACATTTGACCCAGGACAAAAAGAGCTTATTGCTGGAGCAAGGTGAGAAATCTGTTTTGGTTTTTTTTTGTGTTGCACCAGACTAGATTTTGTTCTTAATTGATAAGCAATATTTAGTCAAATTCCAATATCAGTATGCTCTTGTGTGACTCCCCTGCCTTTTAGACTCACTAAACTGAATGTTGTGTATGTTTATTTCTCTTATCCCTGACCAGAGATTGCCTGTCTGCTATCAAGGTTCATAATAGCTTACACTATTCTAATTTTTAAGAGGACTGTCGTGGAGTACAGAATCTTTGCGTGCATACAGTAGAACAAGCAGGTGCCATATGACAATGTGACAAAAGTTGCCATTGCATGGAGCTTAGGATGATCCCAAATTCAGTTACACAATATGGCTCTTTGCATTGGGATGTTTCTAATAATTGTTCACTACAACGCCAGGAGGGATCTGTTAAAGACTGCAGAATTAGTGGTAAAGTTGGTGATAGTTACTGTTTGCACAGTAGGAGAGTGCTCTGCAAGCTGTGATCAACAGTGACACTGTCTTATGTGTCAACATTGAAGCAGTGATAGCCCTTGAGCACTATTTTATTTTCTCTTAGCATATGAAGTTTAGTAAAACATCTTGGTTGGCCAAAAAAAATTTAGCTATCTAAACTTATTATTCACACCTGCCTTCTGAATATATTTTACTTTTGAATTAGCAAACTCACCTCATTTATCTGTTAGGTTTAGCATTGGAATATATTTCTGTTTCCCAGTTTGCTTCATAGCTGAAAATGAGATTCAAAATGCAGAGTCATAAAATGAACGGTGAGAAAACTTTTTTCTATGGGCCAGTGTAAGTTGCTTATCTACAGAGGAAAAATCTCTGAATGGGGAAATGGGTGTGTGTGTGTGTGTATTTGTATATCTTTGGTCCACATGAAGTGAGATATTCTGTGCCCTCAAGTTGATACAAAATGAAACGAGGTGTGAGGCTATTAACTGGTGCTACTCTGTAAGGACCAGTACCATAAAAATGGTCAGCTGTTAATTCTGCTTTTTGCAAAAGATCCCATACATCAAAAGATTTCTTTTTCCTATAAGTTAAGCTATTTCAGAGCTTTATATCTCTTGTTCTGACTAAAACTGAAAAATTAAAAACATTCAGTGTTATTAAAATTACAACAGAAATTTTGTTTCACACAGTTCAGTATAGTTAGCAGTTATTTGTTCATAGAAGTTATTACATTTTCCCTTTCCTTATTCTGCATTTCCATTCTAAATTTTAACCTTTCCAGTGTTGTTGTGTTTGGCCATGGAGATCTTACTTTAGAATAACTAAACTTGCCAGCAGGTTTTTCTAATTGTATATATTATTGATAACAGTACATCCTTTTCACTGCACACCTTTCTGTTCTTTAAGCATTGTGCAGCATGAGTCATTGTACGTCATGGGGTTCAGAGACTGGCAAGCAATTGTCAGGGTGCTGTAGTCTCAAAACTGCAAGTGTTGATCTTACTGATTGTACACCTTCTGCATGCAGTCCCTGCTGCATGTAGAACAAATCCATTCACTGTGAATATCATGTCGAGTTTTCTCCTTATTTGCAGGAATGGTTTTTGCAGCCTTTCATAGTCTCAACTGGAAATATTGATGCTTTTTTATCCACTAATATGCTGTTTTTAGTTACCTTTCACCAAGAGCCATCTGAACAGAGCATTAATATTACCATACTTGTGCTATGGCCTGTGGACAAAATTTTAGTACAAATTTCTTGAACATCTGTCTCACTGAATTCACATATTTGAAGAGCCATTTGAAGAATTCATTTTCTGCCCTAAGCAACAACTGTGCTCTCATAAAGACAGTAAAGAGAATGCACTGTTAATTCATTCTTCCTGATGAAGTATCTTTTGATATGTAATTATAAAACTTAGAATATTTCAACTTTTCTTTATTATTGTCTTCTTGTAATAATACCTCAATATTCAAAAACTAATAACCTTGAAAAACTAATAACTAATTATAATGTGATTTCAATAAGATCCAACAGTGAAAAATTCCTGTTCAGTTGTGAAAATGATAATTTGTAGCCTGCTAGCATGAACTTCTGTTTGCTACCCGGTAGAGACAGAAAATGGGCAATGGGACATGTGACAAAAGTACAAATAAACTTACATTACTCTATACACTGCCAGACAAGTATTCACATTATGATTTACTTGTCCAGCGTCCACAGACGAACAGGTGTACTGGGTTTAGATGGCAAGCCTCTGATATGGAAGGGGGCTAAAGGGGTGGCTTCTCTGAGAAGCTGCTGGGAGCTTCCCCCATATCCAGCAGAGCCAATGCCAGCTCTGCCAGATGTGTTGCTGGTCAAGGCTGAGCCCATCAGCAATGGTGATGCCTCTGCAATTACATATTTAAGAAGGCAGAAAAGTTGTTGAGCACAATAAATATGTCCACAGAAGAACAGAGTGAAAAAATGTGAGAAACAGCCTTGCAGACACTAAGATCAATGAAGAAGAAAGAGGAAGAGGTGCTTCAGGTGCTGGAGCTCAAATTCCCCTGCAGCCCATGGTGCAGACAGTGGTGAAGCAGCTGTGTCCCTGCAGCCTGTGGAGATCCATGGGTGTGCAGAGATCCACCTGCAGCCCATGGAGGAGACCCGTACTGGAGCAGGGGCATGCCCATGGGAGGTTGTGACCCTGTGGGAAGCTCACCCTGGAGTGGGCTCCTGGCAAGACCTGTGGCTCCATGGAGAGAGGAGCCCACACTGGAGCAGGTTTGCTGGCAGGACTTGTGACCCTGTGGGGGAACCAGCAGTCTCTTCCTGAGGGATTGCACCCCATGGAAGGGATCCATTCTGGAGCAGTCCATGAAGAACTGCAGACTGTGGGAAGGATCCATGTTGGAGAAGTCCCTGGAGGACTGTCTTCCATGGTAGGGGACCCCATGCTGGAGCAGGGGAAGGAATCCTCTTCCTGGGATGGAATAAGGACAGAAACAATGTGTGATGAACTGACCACAATTTCGTGTCTCCCCATGCCGCTGGCTGGGAGAAAGAAAAGAGTCAGGAATAAAGTTAAGCCTGCAAAAGAGGGAGGAATGGGGGGAAGGTGTTTTTATGATTTCTTTTACTTCTCTTATCCAACTCTGATCTTGATTGGTAATAAATGTAAATTTCTTTAAGTTGTTTCCATTTTTCCTGTGAAGGTAATCAATGAGTGATCTCTTCCTGTTCTTACCTCAGCTCATAAAGCTTTTGTTGTATTTTCTTTTCCTGCCCAGTTGAAGACGGTAGTGATAGAGCAGTTTTGGTGAGTACCTGGTCTTCAGCCAGGGTCAGCCCACCCCATCCTTGCACCTTCATCATTTTGCTTTAGTTAGTTGATGGTATTCTAAATTAGAGAAATGATTCTCACAGCCAGGAGCTGTGTTCTGGCTCAGCTTATGTTCATAATTGATTTTTTCCACCTTAATGGAGTTTGATGAAGTCTTCTCAAATTCCTCTGTCTTACAAACCAAGCTAAATTCTATTGTGAAAGTTTGACACTATTGAAAATTTTTAAAATTAATTTCCATTATTCCTTTTCCATTATTTGTATTCGCTGCAGGTGACTTTTTTTTTTATTTTTGAAGTTCTACATCCCCTAAAGATATTGAGAATGGTAGCAAATATCCCAGCTGGGATCCAGACAGCATTCCTGTGGGTAGTAACCAATGTCATGCAGCTATGTGGAAAGACAGATGCCCCAAAAAGTGTCTTCTGGAATGATAGAGAATTTTGATCTTTATGCACAAGGTTCCTAGGAGACTTTAAATTGTGCTAGTGTGTATTATTCTGTTTATATATGCTTGAGCAAAGTTAACTGAAATTAGTTAGAAATGTAAGAAAGGACTTCTAAAAGGCAGATGAGAAGAGGGTTGGAATGGTAGTACAGGATAACAAAGGCTGAGCCTGTGCACAGCACCTGCCCGCAAATCCATCTGCAGGTACATCTAGGGAAGGATGCAGCAGTATAAATGGAACAGTAGTGTTGACAGAAAACCAAATACTTTAAGTTGGCCATTAGTAATTAAGCAAGAAACAATGAGTTTTGTCACATTTTGCTGAGGCAAACAAAATAAGAACAGAAACAACTTTGATATAAAGATCTCTAAAAATAGGCAAGGGACTTTATTCCATAGTATTTGCCATTGCAGGAAATAACTGGGAAGGTAGTTAATTGTCCCATATTCCTAAGATTAGTTTTTCTTGTCCAGTTTGGGAAATAAAGGTGCTCTTCTGATGTCTGTGGGCATTCTGTTGCTGTGCAAAAATATATTATTTACAATAGTATCTGTCCCCCCAATCCCCACCCCCAGCTTCCGTAGGTTGTCTTCCACTCCTTGTGAGCAGGTTATCAATGGTTGATAATATTTTTGTTCTGCAAAACATCCATTTCGCCTATAGGTATTGAGTTGATTAAGCTGGAATCTTGTAGTCTTGTTTCAGTTTCCTTACACCATCAGCAGCAATCCATGAATGGTACCACTCCAACCCTAGTACGTACCTTCACATTAATCATGCAGTTCTTGCTCCTATGAAACTGTATCTTTAAAATTTGCCCCAGGCATTGTTCTTAATATTGAATGTGACCTGGCAGATAAAAATAAATGAGTTCTATTGCAATCTGAAACCTTCTTGGGAATTCATTTGTTTTCTTTGAAAAAAGCCAACCCATATGGCAGGGCAGAATTTACTTTTATAATTAAGTGGCACCAGCGAAGGATTACTCTCAGGGCATTAGCTCCTCAGTAAGCTCAAGGAAATGAGAGACTGCCTGTTTATCTTATTCTGATAAATTCTAATAAAATATTCAGATGAAATTTTTCTCTGTGTTTTACTTGGCGGACTGATTTAGCATGTAATGAAATATAGTGATTTCTGTATTTTGAAATAGCAGTAAGCATAAAGATTTGTGTATTTCTCCAAGAACAACCTTGCCTTCTTTGCTGTGTGAAAACGCTTTGCCATATGTTTCTTTGGAAAGGTCAGTTGAATGGGGAGAAAATCAGATTAGGGGAAGGATGCAATAGTCTGTGAATTGCCCAGGAAAATTGTGCATTGTCTTTTTTTCCTTCTCATTTCCTGACTTAACACATAGCAGCTCTAGTTTTGATAAATCAAAAATTGCTCAAATGTTCCAGCCATTTTGGCAAAACAAGAGTTGACAAGAAGCCTGTCTCAAACCTGGTGGCTTAGGGCAAATTTTTTTAATTTTTCTTTTTTTGTGACTTCTAATTTTTTTTTTCTTAGTGGTTTTATTCAAACCATGCAAGAAGAATCATGTCTTTTTTTAAAGGGAAAATGAAGTTACCCTCTTTTCCCAAGCTTCCTGTGCTTGAAATTTTGAACTGGTAGTAGCCTGGATTGAGTTCATTCCTAAAATGTGAATTTTTTTTTTTTTCATTCAAGTTGGGCTAGCTCAGCTATACTTTTAAATTATGTATTTACTATCAGAAATAGGTCTCAAAGCTATTCAACTTTCTTTCCCATTGGCTAATATACATTTAGACATATCTTACTTGTTTTTTTTTCTTTTTTTTAACATACAGTATCCTAATAGTGGTGGCTTTCTCCTATATGTTCTCCTGCAAGTTAATTAAATTTGCTTTTTAGGATTATAACTTGCTTTGAGGTGGCTTATTGCCTCAGTTACTCCTTATCTCACTGATGAAGGACTGTAACAGTATGGCTTCTCACTTAATTAGATGTGTGTTTGGGAACGTTAATTTGAACCATTACCACTACTTGCCATAAAAACAGAAAGGCAAATTAAAGGATTCATTAACAGTGGCTTAAGGATCTCTAATAAAGGAATAAATAACTATACAGGTTTGCCTCTTGCTGTTGTCTGCTCCCAGCAGGGGAATCTGAGAGTTTCTTGTTAATGAGATGCTCTAAGGGCTACATATACAGGGAGAATATACAGGCAGAGGGAATTGGTCCTGTATTCTTTGAACATCCATCTGGGTTTCACTGCTCATTTAACACTCAGTTCAGGGTAATCAGTGTCTGTCCTTCCACTGATTGAACTGGGCTAATCTAATCTAATCTAATGTATGGTTTAATGCTGAATGTATGAGAAATTATCATCTTACTGCTGCAGAAAGAGAGAGGTCTTCCCCCTGCTTGTCTTTCCTACCTTGCTAACAGCTTCCTGAATATTTTTAAAAACTTCATACCTCTCCTGCTCATGCCTGGTTCCACTCTGCAGTTTTCTCCTTCTTTGCACCAGCACTGGTAATAGTCTAGTTGCAGAGTGACAGTAGTCAGTTCACTAACTCCACAAAAGTCACTCTTTTCTTGTGCTTATTTAATGTCTTGTCATTTTAATTAGAGTAGCTGACATGGTGCATCATCACAGGAGTGCTGGAGTTGATTCAGAGTAAGAACAAAAGAGAAACGACCCCTTTATTAGGGGTAAATGGAACTTTTGTCACTGCCATTGCAGTTTATTTTCTTAATAAAAAGAATTTAAAAAACAAAATATCCAAACTTTGGATACTTTACAGTCTTTACCTTCTCCCCTGACCTTTCTTGCACCCCACCTCCGACAACTCAAGCAAACTTTATCTGCCAAAGTTGATTACTGTCGTGGGAGACCACAAAAAGTTTGAACTGCCTAAAATTTCTGGTTTTAAGCCCATTTCTATTATTGGGGTTTTTTTTTTGAGGAGATGTAACAGCAATGTTTAAATTTAATTTTGAATTAATCTTGAAAAGAAACAGAAGATTAATATATTGAACAATGAAATGGTAACAAGACTACAGGGAATTTGCGTGGTTCTTAATGTGAGTGAATACTGTACAATAAATGTAATATCTGCCAAAATATAAAAACTGTGGGCATGTACTTTGACATATGTGTTGCAGCAATAAAAAAAGTATTAAAGATTTTTTAGTGACAGTTATGAAATGCAGGATTAGCATTTTGGTTGAGCTGATATTTCAGGATAAAATTGTATCTAACAGCTTACTAAGTAAATAGCTGATTAACCTTGCAAACTCATATGGACTAAAACATAATATTGAGAAACATCCTTGACCTGCTTGCATCAGAGGCAGATAGGTGTCAAATACTGTGAGGCCATTGCCAGCTGGGGGGAATTTGAGTGCTGTGTGTGAGAAGCCAGGGCCAACAGGGAAAGATGTTAATGGAAGTTTGAGATGACATGGCATGACTTCAGGAGCAGGGTGACCTCCAGAGCTGCAAGGGCCCCTGGTACCTTTCTTCTTTTTCTGGAGAAGCCCATGGCAAGAAATATGTGGAACTGATGCTTGGCTGTTGTTGAACATCTGTGCAGGAGTGCTGTGTTCTTGGATCTCCAGCATTACTGAGCCTGTATGAGTAGCCACAGGGAAGAGAAGTAAGATTTACTAATCCAGAGAAGAAAGCATCAGAGAAGGAAATCAGATTTTACAGGACCCTTGAGTGGATTAATTTAATTTTTAATGGGATTCTATCATAATTGACTCCCATAGTATTTTTCTTATTCTGTTTGGCAAGCTCCATGGCTTACTGGTCAGCTTATGATTATGTGAGTCTTCCCTTTGCCATTTTGTATGTTATTAAAATGTGGTTATTCTTCATTCCTTGAGAAAACCTGTAATTTTAGAAATTATTAAAAAAGACCAATAAGAAAAACAAAAATCACTTCTCTATAAGTTTTAGGATAGATCAACATGACCTACTAGTCTGAAAATATTTAGCTCTGTGCATATGCTGTTTTCATATCTTTAGGATTTATCAGTAAGCCTCTCATTTCAATATTCTCATTTGCTGAGGCTTCTATTTCATGCAAAATGAAGTATATTGGAGTAATGTATGATATTACTTTTGGCCATTCTACTTTTTGTTATTGTAATTTGACCATTTTCATACATGGTTCAACTAGAACACTTGGATTAGGTTTATCTAATTTCCAATGTATCATCCTTGGCTTTTTGAGATATTTTTCCCATAGATTCATGATTTAACCAAATAAATTTTCTACATAATAGTTTTATTTATATTGATTATCTCCTTTTGTCCTTAACTTTTAAAAAAAATTTTCTTTCCACTTGATGACTTTATTTTACTGCAAAACTAGAATTTCCTTTCACCCAAAACTTTACCATCCTGATTGTGGAATTGTGAAATTTTGCTTAATAGTTAACTCTTGCAGAGTTTATACTTTACATTTTCAGTTCTATTATTATTTCTCCCAGTGAATTGAATAAAATTTTCTTCTTCATGTGAATTAGTTTCTTGAAAGAAGTGAACAGGAAAGAATCTTTTGTTAGTTTATTTCCAGGAGATTTGGCAGCAGGTCTGGTCATACCTTGAGTGTCTGAATTTGCTGCACCCCCTATTTATTGATTCAGGCCTTCAATTGCAGATGCTTGTGGGGGCTTAGGATGGGTTGTGGAGATTTTTTTCTCTTTTATGATATATACTTTGCCATCTTTTCTAAAAAGGCTTAATCCTGAATCCATGTTTTCCTGAACTGTCTGTGCCATTGTAATGTTCTTCTAATTCATGTCTGTGTCTAATGCAAGACTATTTATTGTTGTTCCATTCAGCTTTTATAGCTTGCAGTTTCACAAAGAAAAGGGTAAAATGCTGGATTTAACAACCATTACTAACATGATATACTTTTGAATCTTTATGCATTTTCAATTGTTTTTTGCCTTGGACTTGTTCAGGAACATACAGAAGATTAGTTTTATACTTTTAGCTATAGTCATACTGCATGCATTCACGGCAATAGATTGAAATACATTGCTGTGGAGGAGGTGACTGGACCTTGCTTTTTTGTGTGCTTTCATTCAGTTCCCACTGATACCAGTGGAAATCTTTGCCCTTGGGTTTGAGCAGGCTCTTGACTAAGGGGTTTTAATCATAACAGCTGAGCTAGAAGAGTTGTTCAGTGCTGTGAATGGAAAGCAAAATGCTTACTGCCTGCTGCATCTCTGAGGGAGTAAAAGGATGCTGCTTTATCTTAGTGTTTGTTGTGTTTTCTTCTCATTAAGTGTCCTTCTGTTTGCAGATTTATGTAACATATTTGCTTTCCTCATTCATTAAGCACCAAATGGAAACAAATTTGCCAATTACCGCCAGTGTCAAATCAGTTTAGTTCCAGCGTGCAAAGTTGCATTTGTCTTGCTTATTGCCACCATATTTGGAAAAGAGGCAGGGCTGTGTGCTGAGAGGTCATGTCTGTGCTTCAGAAATGTAATTTCACTTTTGTTTCTCATTCTTTGTTGCCTTCAAAGCATAAATGCACTGGAATAAAGCTGAACAGAGGTAGAAAAATGGCAGTCCAGGGCAAAATTTCAATAACACTTTGAAAAAATATTGTCACCTGTCCTGTGAGGAGAATAATGGCCCTGCACATGTCATGAAAATTGGCATTGACATTTTCTTTGGACTGCCAGATTTATTAGTACTGCATTTCCTATGTGCTTTTTTACTGTCATGCTCATTTCTTTAATTTTCTTTTAGCTATTTTTTTCATACATGTGCTTTCTGAACGAGCTCTCCCATGCTAGTGATGCATGCTGTAGAATGTTAAACTGTTGAATTTGTAAAGCTAAATGTAGTCCTGCAAGTTTTATTGAAGTGGGCATAACTAGATAGGAATAGTTCTGAGTGCTCTCTGAGTGCTAGTTTGACACTTAGCCCAGCATTATTTATGTAGTCACAGTCACTCTGTGCTGTCCGTTTGCCCAGTTTGTGTTGCTAAGGTGTTTTTACTGCCTCTTGCACATTGCTTTTCCTGTTCAACTTTCTTTCTGCTGGCTTTGTAAAGCTAAAAATATTTTAATTGGTTATTGGCAGCCACAGGAAATTGAAAAACGTACACTAATTAGCTCTGCCTCTTGATCATTCACATGAATATAGACATTTTAGTCTCCCTAACACTCATAGGGTCAATTTTTCTAATTTTACACCAAATATATTAATGTGTAGAAATGTTGTGCCCTACTGAATAGGGTAAAAATCTCATTTTATAGGAAGAAAAAGGCAAGAAAAATGTTGAGTATCTGTTGTTCTCCAGGCTGGCACTGTGCTTGAGCATTTATTAGTTTAGAATCTTTACAATTTGGGACAATAGCTTACTTTTTAATAGCCTGAAATGATGTCAGAATGGAAGATGATAAAAATACATTAATAATTTGATAATCTTCCTAAATAAAGCCTCATCAGGCATAAATTTTCAGCAGATATGTGAAGATGAAGTACACATAGTGATTGAAATCTGTATTAAGTACTGACCTGAAAACCAAATGTGAGAGCAGACTATCTGCTGACATACTCTGCAACAGAGACTGCATTTATTTGTAGGTTGAGATGGTGCATTTATGTGCCATTCCTGTGAGTCTGGTTCCACTGAGTTAAGAAAGCAGTTTTACCTGCTGAGAATGCGGTTCAGTTTCTCTGGAAGAAAAAAAGGTTTTTTTGCAACAGCAGTGAAGTTTGTTTGATATCGGAGTGAAAGAAGTGCAGTGGTGGGTGATGGAAGTTTGAACACACTGAGATGAGGAGTAGACCAAGTATTTATGCTCCCTGCTGTATATTCCTAGGCAAGACATTCTACAGAGGTGAGGGTATTTTTTTGTCCTTACAGGGGGAGTGTAGGAGTGCTAGACTATAATGCATTGCTTCTTGGTGTTTTGGTCAAAGTCTTCCAAGTCTTCTTTCATGTAACTTGTTGGTGAAGCTTTGTGTACATATTGTTCTGCAAAGTTTTCTTTGTTTATCCACTTCGGGTCTCTTCATGACTCAAACCCAAGTATTTTAGCTATATCTTTGTGATGATTTACCTGTCTAATAATAAATATTCTGTCTTTATTTTACTTTCACATGAATTCTTGCCCTTAATGCATTTTGCATTTTGCCTTCTGCATTTTGAGTAATTCTCTTTAGCAATACTCCTAGGAAAGACTAGTGACAAGGTTCCTGTACAGCCACAATTTAAGTAGACCAAAAACGTACCAGAATCAATAAATAAATACTCATAGCTGTTTCCCAGAGTCCATAAATAATGATTGCCATGATGGCCACGGTGGTTTTGTTTCTGTGTTAGACACAATTTGGTTTTGTTCTTCTCCCCTTACCTTCTGTCACATTTTCAAAAAATTAGAGATGTAAACTGCAGGTCCTGATCATCTGTGCCCATTAACAATACCTCATACCTCTTTGGGAAGAATTAGAATTATTATCTCAAAAACTTTGGACTAATTTCAATTTTGATTACATGTCTATAAGCTACATGGATGTAATATTGCAGATAATTCATGAATATTGCAAATATTTAAAGTTCAAGTTTAAATTTACTCATCTCTTTATCATCTGGGCTTTTTTTGTTACTTTAAGTGAATTTTTAATAACCTTAAAAATTTGTGTTACAGATTTTTTATGAATAAATTAAGACTGAAGTAATTTATATTTTCATTCAAAAATCCTTTCAATTTTCATTTCTAAAACAATCACTCTGTAGTCGCATTCGAAAATCAGAATTGTTTTAAATAAGGTAAAAAACAGGCATAAGAGGATTGAGGGGTATTATTTCTGTGAAGATGCAGTAAAAAAAAAAAGAATAATGAAAAGAAGCAAAAGAGGTGTGGTAAGAACTAAGAAAGAAAGAAAACAACGGTGGAGGAGGAATATGTTTTGCTTGTGGCTTGCCTGGACTCTCCCAAGTTCTGTAGGTGTGGTGATACTGCTGCAGGTGAAAAGCAGAGTGAGAGAGATTTTTGCCACAAATGCTCAGACTTTTGAAAACTGTGCTTGGTTGGTTTGTGTGTAGCTCCTGATGTCTGTGGGAAAAAATGCTCAGGCTTCGAAGAAATTAGATCACATATGGCAAGACTTTGCTCAAATTTGTGAAGACTCTGGGACTTGTTCAGATTCACTATCGTACTGGGATTCCATGCTTCAAACTTTACATTTATGTGGCTGAGCTAATTGCATGAGGTTCCTGTCTTTGTGAGGAGAAATGGAGAGCTCTAATCTGCCTGTCCACATAGTCTGATGTAGATACAACACTGGTGACATGAATCTGCCAAAGCACTGAGTATTCCTTCCCATTGATTCTAAAGGAAGACTGGAGTAATGAATCAGATGTACCTGCATGCAATATAAATATCTACTTTATTCATGCTCATCCAGTCCTTCAGACTGAAGATCTGTCTTAGAAATTAGCTCAGTCCTTAGCCCAAAGGGCTATATATTAAGGCAGCCTCTGAAAGAATTTGAAGTCTTGAATACCTGGCACATTTAATTTTTTTTTCTGCCTTTTTAGTCATTAATCATGTTCTTATTTAAACAGTGGTAACATTTGGGGTTTTTACTGAAACATTAGTAACAATTCATTTTTATCTGCTATTTTTTAACCCCAGAAACTACCTCTTCAGATTGAAGCTTGAGGATCTCTCTCTAATACAGGTATGTTTTGTTTCTGTTTCCTTGGTTCGTCTGCAAGATGTAGGTAACCAGATGTTTTAAAACAGATAAGCAAGATATTCATAAGCTTCATAGCTGCACATCAACATGCATCTGTTTTTGTCCTTTTCCTGGCCCCTTATTATATAAGTCATTTTATCCCTTTTAATTCCAGATTGGCTGTTGTCCCAGGCCATACAGATCTGATGCTGCCTTAGTCTGCTGTGATTTTGTTAGAGTGGATTTTCATAATGTTCATTAATACAATTTAAAATCAACTACCTTTAGATTCAGTACTGTCCCCATTAATTCATGAAGTAACATAAAACAGTTGAATATAGAAATGTAAAATTCTTTCAGGTAAGGCTGTCCTTGTGATTTGTGAAACAAGTTGTGTATGCTTTAATCAGGCTTTCAGACTTTATTTGCCTTCCTAGACTACTAGAAACAAGATCTGATGTTAGCCTATATTTAATCAAAATTGCAATATTAATAAATATTCAATTTTGTTGCTGGTGTTTAAGGCTGTGACACACCAAGCACTTTTAATATAAAAAAATTGGAGCTGTCTACTTTCACCTTCTTTGCCACATTCAATATCAGGGCAAATAATTTAAGTCCTAAAGATTCTTGTTAAGAGGGTGCCCTCAGTTTTCTAATGGTACTGTTGTAGTTTATTCTGCTAATTCATAGATTGAAGTTCATGACCTTCCTCTGTTAGTACAAGTATCAGTAGGCTGAATTCACTAATGAGGGAGAAATCTGTAGATTACAGAGGTTTATAATTGTGCTGACTGATTCAACCAAACCCCCTCTCACGCCAATCAGCAAAAAAATGCAAACTGAGCACAGAAATCATACTGTTGATGTTATAGTAAGTTACTGGGTTTCAGTCTTACACATGTTAAGAGGCCTTTAAACAGTCTTGTCAAGCTGACCTTTGATAAAGTTTCTTTTTTTTTTGTCTTCAGTGTTGTAGCACCACTGGTTTGCCTCTATATCTTCTAACATTCTTCAATGAACCTTTAGAGAACTTGTGTTTCTAAATCGAAAGTGTTCTTTTTTTTTTTCTTTCACCAGCATATCTTTACTATCCCCACATCTAGTATTCCATTTTCTTCCCTTATAGTCAATGTACCTTTCATTATGACTCCTTCATATTTGTCCTTGACAGACCTTTTCTTCCTCCTCTTTCCCTCTACTTCTCTTAAAGTTCTGTTAAGAGTGCCCCAGGACAGCCATTATCCCAAACATGTATTTCCTTGGATGTGCCAGTTTTGGCAGCTCCAAATCAGCTGTGAGGTAACTTGAAGCCTTTGTTTTAATTTGTAGGGTGAATTGTTTAGGATTCACAAACTAACTAAACAACACATTCAGGTCTTGTCTTGTAATCTGGTATTATGTTTGAAAGAGACAGGAACAAAAGTGGGTAGCAAAGCAAAAGCTTGACTAAATCCTTGCGAAACAGAATGATGGAATTTCAGGGGAGAAATAAAGCTTGCTGTGCTTTAACTCATTGCTACTCTGTGCTACTTAGAATTTGTTTTCCAAGGGACTGAGCACTTTGACATTTCACATATGGACAGAAGACATTTTCTTTTAGCATTTCTTTTTCTTCACAGTTTTTGTCATAGTAATAATGTAAAAAAAAATCTCAATTCTTCTACTTATGCTGCTTGCTTTGATTTTTTTTCTTGTATGAGCCAGCTTTTGTGAAAACATGCAGATGTTTCACAAGCTAATAAACCATGTTTTCACATCTGGAAGAAAAGGCACACAGTGAAGTACTAGCTATGAGAAGCTTTCAGCATAGCTCAATAACAAGACAAAAAAAGCTAGAAACAAGACAATCTATATACCTGTTGTTTAATTATCTTAGAAAATGGCTCAAGATCTAGTTTTGCTATTATCTGTGGGAATCAGGAGAAAAATTACTGACTTTTTCACAGCAAATACTGCCAGCGTGGAAGCAAATTGGAACAATTTGCATCCTCCTTTTCTTCAGTTTTCAATTAGACTTTTATAACTGTGCATTACCTTTGCAAGGACACTTTGATTTATATTTTTTTCATAAATGTTGAACCTTTCTTATTGTAATTTTCTCTCTGGAAAACACAGGGAATGCCTCAAACTAATTTTTGACTATTGACACACTTCAGTTATTTTCATCTAAGCTCGTTTCCTTATCTGTCACACCTAACTGTCTGTTGGAATATATTAGTCTGTCCACACACTGCCACTGGGAAGACAATAGGCTTCATGTTACATGTAATAAACTGCAACAGTAATAATCTCATATTTATAGTAAAAGCATATTTGAAAATATTTTGTTTACAAATTTATGTGTATTTTTGGAAATATAGATATTTTAGAAATAAAGTGTTCATTTGGAATATTATCAGACATTGCAAGATTACCAGATACTGTTTGTAATAGGAAAGCTTTCTAAAAATGAACAAATTAAAATAATAAAATAAAAGTTTGTTTGCAAACTTTTGCAAAAATTTCTTTGAGCCAAAATATTTGTATGTCTTGTCTTTTACAATTGTATGCCTGGAAAATAGTTTGGAGACACAAGAGAATCTTCCTTGGGAAAAATAAAAAAAACAAAAACTCAAACCAAAACCAGACATCCATTTGAAATTCAAGTTCTCAGAAAAGAAATGCAGAACATGTATTAAAAGGGTCCTGTTTCCACCAGTTTAGTGGAAGTTAATCCCTGGTAGAAGTGGGGTTAGAGTGCTTCCAGAGTGCATCAGACAGGATGTGCGTTTAAACATGAGCTGGGGCTGTGCACTGAGACATCGTCGCCCATTGTGGCTACATCAGAGTTGTCATCCCACATGTCATGGTTCTGTGCTCTGTACTTTATAGGAAGAGCGTGTTGTTTGAATAAGCAAGTTTCATATGATAATATCTTTAGCAAACCAGTATTTGATGTGTCTCAGCAATTTTCTTTGTGTGGTAGAATAAAGAAGAATAGAGCAAGTGAAAGCCTTTTAAGCTCTTGATGGAGAAGCCTAAGAGTCAAATTGTTCAAAGCTGCCTGTTGGAACAATGCATGCATAATGATTATGGATTAGGGAAGAAGCACTCACTGGGCTGGGATTGTAGGAGGGCAAATATTTTATCATTCTCTCTGCAGAAATAGAAGGCTCACAGACAGAGAAGGCCTGACTCTGCATGGATTTGTTTTGTGAGCTTTGCTTTGTTATTGCTCACCTCAAGTAACAGTAGAATGATCTGTAAAAACATTGGCCAAGATGAAAGCTAGATTTCCTGAAAACGCTGTTACAGTTTTTAAAATACAAAAGCAGAAATCTAAATAGTAGTTTTTAAATGAAAAAAATTATTTTCAAAAATGTACTTTAAAAACCATGATACCTAGGAAAGGTCAGCATTAATAGTGGGGCTTTGACATTATGTGGTGGATGGATGTCACAAGTGTCTGTTCTCATCTTTTCTTTCTCCCAAATTTTTTGAAATGAGAACTTCTAAATTCAAACATTTATTTGTGTCTACCTACATGACATGTTTGCTGATGTGTCTGTAAAGAGTGAAAAGCTAATATATGCTGGTTTATAAAAGTCTTTATGCCACAAACAATAAGACAGACTCCATAATCTTTTCACAAACCTCATAAAAAGTGTGCATCTTTTCTTCTTCCATAAGGTGAACTTCTTTATAAACTCAGGTTGTTAAGGCATTTATAGGGCACATGCTTGGGTTTGCCTTTCTCATGTAAACGTTCCATCTGTGAAGTCTATTCACTATTTGAGATACCCAGAAGGTTGAATATGAACTTATTCCACCTGCTTTTGTATTCACATAGTCCTCCACTGGTTTTATTCTCATTCAAAACCTGCACATCTTTCAGTTAGGACAACACATTCATCAAAGTCCATTTTTAAAGGCAATTTTAGCCCATTTTTACTGCAAGATTAAAATTAAATTCTTTATACAGGCTAAGAAGATCATAGTTCCAGTTTTATGTGTGTTATTCAACTGTAAATTCTGAAATCTTGAGGATTTTGGTTTATAGATATATTTGTGTATGTGTTCATATATCCACATCTATTAACAAGCCATTCAAGGAATTAAAGGCAAGATTGGAATTATGAATTTTCTGTAAAAGGAACTACTTTGGTGAACTAATTTTACCTAAGAGAATTCTTGCTATTGTTTACATATGCCGAGAATGTCTGAAATACATGTTACGTATGATAGTTCACTTGATATGAGTCATTAATGGCTTGATGGTAGGCTAAATAATGAGTTAGGTAAATTATACTAATTTTTGAGTATATATTTTTGTGTACCTATGTGAAACAAAGAGGGAATTTGGTCCTGTGATTGAGATTTTTTAAAAATTCATATGTATACCCTAAATCCTTTTTAAAATTTTTAACCTGAATTTTAGTACAGAATATAATTAACAACATTTGATTTTAATTTTTTAAAAAAGAAATCAAATCCTTATTAGGCTTGTAATTACATTTTGAAAATAACAATTGCTTGCTATTGTTATAAACAGATGTTATTATATCTTTTGTGAGAAGACTTCATAACCTTAGTTCATTTTTTGATTAATGTGGTACTTGACCAAGTCTATAAAAAATGGAGGCACAAATCACTCGGACTGTCCTTGCAGTTAATTTTTGGGTCAGTGCTCCTGAGTTCTCTTTTGCTATGAGAAAAATGAAAAGTTGTAAGTAGTTATCATGTAGGATCAAATCTTTAATTTATGCTGATATTAAACACTTGTAGTTCTAATCAGGAAATTCAGAGATAAAGGTAATGAAGCTTTAATCTTTTAACCTCAAATTTTTTGAGTCACTAAATAAATAGAATCCTTAAAATGCCAATTATTTTTCTAAAACTTTCATTCATTGTATTTCAATCCATTCATTTTATGTGTTACATGTTACTTACAGTCACTATTTGTGTGACAGATGCCTGATTTGTGAAATACATAAAGGAAACCTGATGAATCATCATTTTATTTTGGGGTGAAGCAACTGTGCTGAAAAGGAAATGCAAGAAATACTTTCTCTATCACACTTGAAGGCATAAGGGACCTCAACTAAGGATGTCCTTAACTGGTAACAATCATAGGTTGGCAATATTGAAATGCCAAGAAGACTGAGATTTCATATTCCATTTGAATGTCTAATCGGAGAAAAAACCAAAAAAACAAATAAAAAAACTCTCTTGGGTTCTCGTGTGCCTGTGTATCTATTTAAGGATGAGGGGAATAGAAAGTATTCTTCCCTTTTACAGGTACTTTGCTCCCTTTTTTTATGTGAAGGTAGCATCAGCCACCAAAATATTGTTTCTGCTTAGGCTCTTCACATTTATATCTAGGACACACAGTGGATAAGCAGAGTGCATAAGTTAGTGTTACTTTTGATGCTGTTCCAAGTTCCTCAAAAGGTTAGAAGCAAAGGGAACAACTTGTGCTTATAAAACTTTTCCAAAGAAGACTGAGATGACCAAATCACAGAGTGACCAAAAAATTATACAGCTAGTGCAAATTTCTGTTTTGATGCTGTTTTGCTGGGATGAGCAAAATGTGCAGAGGTATGTGGACTGTTACCTTTTGTCTAAATTGGTGCTGAGAGAAGAGTTTATAAAAGAAAAAAGATTAAGTAAAGGGAAAGGGTGGTACATCTGCATATCACAATAGCATTGCTATCAAGTACCTCTTCCTCTTGTTGATACCTTTCTGGTGGCAGATTATTGGATTTGATTATACAATAAGAGCACAAATAATTAAATTAGAGTATTGGAAATTGAAAGAAGAGTTAAAAGTATTCGTGAAGCCAGAGCTAGTCCTTTGTAGCAGGTATAGAGGGACTTGGTGGCTAGTGTATTCCAGTTCTTTTTCTGTGATCCCATTTGTATTTTCATTATCTTGTTTTCTTCTTGCATAACAATAGTTTCTGACCAAACTTACAACTTTATCAAAGCCAGAAAAGGATGAATTCAGCTAGCAGTGTGTAATTTCACATATCTAATCTTTACCCAAATGACCTCTTTTGCATGCAGCTGAAAGCTAGATAAAGCATGTTAGATCCTAAAGCTAGATCCCACAAATCCTGACTTTCCCTTTATAACATATCTGTGCAGAAATCAATTACCAGCAGACAGTGCTTCATTTCTGCTGAAAAAAATTGTTATTGAAACAGCTGGTGCTTGTGGATTCACCTGTATATTAATCAGAGGATGATTACTGTTCTAAAACCATTTAGGTAATATTTGGCCAAGTACTGATTCACTCTGCATTCTGAATTTTCTTTCCGTGTGTGGGATTTTTCATCTGCAGAGGTGTGGTTACATAGATCAGCTAATTGTTTATGGATTTTTTCCTGTGTGTGATCTTCTAAGTTCATATGCAGATTCCCCACTAAAAAACTGCATAGAGGGCATGCAAAGCAGCCAACTGATGTGTTATTCTTCTGCTCATTTCTGCTTGTTATTCATTTACACTTGGCTTCTACAAAATTGGAAGGTTTTAGTCTCCAGAATTTGTAAATTCCTACCCTTCTGTACAGTTGAAATTTGTCATGTAAATTCAAAAAGCTTCTAACTGAAGAAACAGAATGATGGCAAATTGGCAGGGCTTTGCTGCTGCTTTGGCTTATCTGTATGTGTTAGTATTTTCAGAGATGGAGGAAAAAAGTAGAAAGAGAAAGCCAGGCAGAGATGTAATTCTTCATTTATTTGCTGTATCTGTTATTGTTTTGTGCCAGTACTAAAATACCTGTGCAAGTGTATTCCTAGACAAATGAGTCCATTTAGTCAAGACGGTTAGCTTTTTTTATTCTCTTTTTTTTTTTTTTTTCTTACCTCTGCTTGTTAGACTGCATTTCTTGTATGTTTATGTTCTTGTATGTTTACAGTAGTCTTCTGTTCTGGATTTGCAGTAAAGAAGCAAAATAGGTACTAAAATTTTTTCCCTTGCACTGGAGTAAAGCTTCTGTTTTCTTTAGGTATTAAACATTTGTGGGTTTGATTTTTGTTTTGCCTTTTTGTTTTTTTCTGGTTCTTTTGGGGTGGGTTGTGGATTTTTGTTTTGTTTTGTTTTTCTGGTTTTTTGGTTTTTTTTTCTTTAAGAGAAAAGGGAAGCCTGGGTCAACTGAATGTTTACTATGAGGGCATTTTTTTCTCATGACAAATAGAGGTGATATCAAAAAGTATGTGTGTACATTTTGCAGCTGATACACCTGAAACAGCTGATTTGGATTTTATAGTGGAATAATTTCACCTTTCCTGATAATTTTCCCTGGTATTATGTATGGTGGTCAGCCACACTGCATTACATGCACAAAAGGTAATTGTGGAAATGTCTTTTCCTCAGAAGGTGATGCTTGTTCATGTTTTCACTAAAGTGATAAATCATTACAGTTACACAAGAGTAATCAACAAGTAGAATCTGTTTGAAAATAAATCTGGCTGCTGCTTTCCAAATCTCTGGACTGTACAGAACCCTGGCGTACTTCATCTAATTCTGGACTCAAGCAGCATCCTGTGACAACAGGGTGATATTTATGGAGGGATACAAGCTCTTTTTGACAGTCAACCTCTTTCAGTGTCTCCTCTGTATTGAGAAAGTTCAGAAACATTAGGAAACTGTAGAAAATGAGAGCAGGAAAACGAATATAGGAACTGAAAGCAGATAGTCTTAATTCCTATATTGTCTTGCCCAGGTGGAGAATTTGCCTTAAGCAGTTGCTGATGGAGAGTTCCAGCTCTTTGGCAACTGGATGCTGCAGTGCTGAGAAATTTAGAAAAGAAATGTAATATGCAGTATGCTCTGGAAGACATGATATCTGTAATACAGTGGCTGCAAACATGATTTTTGCTTACAGACCCTGATATGGAACTTCATTGTGTGTTCTGGTCTGTAACAACTAATTAGAGTTCCAACCACAGTTTGTATGCCATGCATATTCCAAGAGCAAGCTTAAATACACATTTTTTTCAGCCACAGGGGGAATTGTCTTTTCCAGTACTGCAGACATCCATTTAAAAGCTCTGGAAGGTTAGGTGGGATAGGGCATAGATACTTTTGGGTAATGCTACAGAGAGGAGATGAATTCAGCTTACCCCTTTGTGTTAGTGGTCATCAGTACCTGGCATAAAGACATTGGTCTGTAGTGTCCCCTGCAACTGCTTGTTGAAAATGAAAAACCCCATGAAATTAAGAAGACCAACATTTGAATCTTGAGTAATAGAAAAAGAGTGGAGCAGCCTCATGTTCCTCGCTACAGGGCAGAAAAATTTAAGATACACATCTTGACCCTCAGCTCTAAGGAGCCTTTGACTTTAAAGGATGCACCCAGCTGCTGAACTATGGGAAGAGCTAGCTGTTTCCATAAGGCAAAAAGTTCTGTTCCCTTCATTCCTAGGGAAGAAGTGTAAATATTTTCAAGGTTAGGAGACTAGTTTTTTGCTACTACAATTAATTGGGATTTTTAAACTTTTAAGGAAACAAAGCTGCCATACTGAGGCTGAGAGACATGGACACTTGTTGCTATAACCTAAGTAGAAGGAAGGATTTGAGGAATTTACAACAAGGACGTTGGTTGGTGAGGATTCCATGCAGGAATGTGTGTGAGGGAGGGTCCCACTCTCCTAAATGGTTCAGGGCACAAAGAGAGGGCGAGAGGGTTGTTACTTCCAGTATGTTACTTGCCTGGTCAATACTACTCAGCCCAATTTTTGAGGTGGATTGTTGCTCCTAAATGTTTGTGAGAGACGCTGTAGTCCTGTTCTGAATTGAGAATAGAGGACTACAGTTGCTTTACTCTGATGGGCTTATCCGATATTTTGGTATTCCTTTTGCCTTCATTTTGTCTTATCCTTATTTTTCTGCCTTTTCCTAACCGCGTTTTTAGTTCTCTTCTGTTTTGGCATGTATTGTTTTGCCCATCCCAGATGGTAACTCAGTATGATACGTCTGCTGTCAAATCTGGGAGTGATAAATCATGTCAAAATACAGAAATCAATCAATTTATTAAAATTGAAAGTTAAATGTCTTTTGAAATATCTGGGCTTAGACACATATATGAGATTTTTGTATTAAATTTTTTGTTTAGCTGTTATTTTGGATTTATTTGAAGGCAGGCAAATCTAGACCCCCATAGAACACAAGCAATTCCCAAATGCTCAGTGGAACAAATTGCCCTCTAAAGGACATAATCTTACCCATAAAGCAATTAAGAGAAATAATGTCACTGTTTATGATGTCAGTATTTTACTTAAAGTTTGCCTGCCTTCAAATCACAGTATTTTTAGGTGTTTGTCCTCCAAATGGAACTTGGGATCTGAGCTTAGGTGTTTAGGGTGTCTGGTGGATGGGGATAGCTCTACACCCAAGCATAGGATTTACTGACATCTGAGTTCTGAACTTTCTGATCCACCTGAGGAAAAATGTTGAGTGCCCAGGAAAGCATAAATTAATAAATGCCACTTTTTTTTAAAATTAAGCATCTTTACTGAATTTGACAATAAAGTTTTTTTTCTACATCACCTATATACAGCAGGCTTCCATTGTGAGTAAGTTGTATGTAAAATGTGTGTTAAGCTTTTCTCTCATGTTTTCTAAACTCGACAAACAGTATGAACTTGAAGACTCTGTGGCCACTATTGTGCATTCTTAAGCAAGGCTGAATTGAATATGGGCTGATCTATTACAGAGTTAAGCTAGTTATAGGTTTATTTGCTATATGTTTGTGTGTTTTTCTTTTTTATTTTTCTTACATGATTCTAATACTGTCTTCTTTGGTCAGTACTTCTGAATTTTACACGTTTACTCTAGTGCCTGGAAAAAAATTATTTGCTTCTTCAAATCAGGGATGTAATGCTGATTGGTATAATGATTTTCCAAACAGATAATCAAAATACCAAAAGAAAAGAACGTATCATTACAAAGTTATGGGAAATGAGAAATTACAGGGTCTGTACTTAGGCCTGTTCATATCTTTTGAGATATTTATAGTAATTCAGATGGATATAAGTAATGACAGCTAGATAGTTCAAAGAAAACAAATTAATAAAAAGAGAGTTTTACTGGAGGTTAATATTCATACCTACAGTTATGTCTATATTCAATTTTGAAAATTACCTCCTTGATGAAAACCTACAGTTCTTTTTCCCAGGGTATAGCTACCGTTTTAGTAGTCAGAAATAGTCAGCCACAAAACTGTTCGTGTTTTGGTTTAGGTTTTGAACTGTCTGATTTGGTTAGGTGTATTAAAAATCAAATGAAAGACCTGAGAAAATCTCAGCATTTCACAGTTATGTAGGTACCCAGGATGAAGCAACCTTATGGAAATCAGTTCTAGAAGAAACCAGTAACTGCGTCAGAAGCAGAAATTTCTGTTAATTATTAGTTAAATAACAACTTCATTGTGGCATTGACCATTTTTATGTGCTTTGTGTTTCATTTTCTTAATACTTTAGTGTCTAAATGGAAACTACGGTGAGCATGAGTTTTCAGAATTTGAAATCACCTTGGTGATGATTTGATTAATTAGTAAATATTTCTAGAGGTGGGACGGAGATTGAGTGTCTTCCACTGTTTTGGAAAAAAACAATACAGATTTATACTGTTATATTTATATGACTTTCTCAGCCTTTAAACTGAGCATTTTAAATACAGTGTCTGGTATGTATACGTGACATTAGTTTCTGTTAATTGCATTTAAATATGAATGACAGAGTAAATTCATTCTGAAGCCACATTGAGTGGAAAATGCAGTAGCTGGCCAGTATTTGTACATATTATTGCTTTTTTTTCTGTTGGAGTCCTTCTTGTAAGGGTAATAGCTCATCAGCTCCAAGTCTTTGCCTAGATATTTGAGCAATTCTAGGAGTGAATCTGTGCCTCCTCCCCCTCATCTCAGGGACCTGAAATGATGAAAAGTCAGACTAATCCTTACATTTTCCCCCACTTTGTTACTATGAGATGAATATGAGAGCTGGCAAGAGGAGAGACTTTGTGGGAGGGGAAATACAGGTTGGATATTAGGAAAAGTTTTTTTACAGAAAGAGTGGTTAAATATTGGAATTGTCTGTCCAGGGAGGTGGTAGAGTCACCGTCCCTGGATGTGTTTAAAAAGAGATTGGATGTGGCACTCGGTGCCATGATTTAATGGAAGTGTAAGGGTATGGGTAGGGCTCAGTGATCTTGAAGGTCTCTTCCAACCGAGTGATTCTGTGATACTGTGGAAGTGGAACTGTGAAAGTTCATTTGCATGAATGTTCAGACTTTTGCACATGTTTTACTTTCCATTGATGAGATGAAACTCTTTCTGACTCCTAGGTGCATGGTTATTTTTGTTACTCAGTAGAATTATGCATACACTTTTTTTTCTGAATACCTGGGCAATAAAAATATCTGAATTAAGTTTTATACTGTCAAATACACACAAAGCCTTTCACAGTGGCATTTTTTCTTACTTTAATTAGGCCAGGATTTATTAATGAAGCTTTTACAATATGTCAGGACAGGTCTAAAGAAACAGTAATTCTGTATGTTCATAGAAGATCAAAAATATGCCATCGTATATTTATGAAGACTGCTCTAGGCATGATTCCACAGTCTTTTCTCACACATCTGTCAGTGGCGTTACTTACAGAATATTGTGCTTTTCAGCATGAGAAAATAAAGCTGAATGAATTATACTTGATAAAACTCTGCATATGCATTGACAAATTAGAGCTGAGTGGAGAATTTCACATGATAATGTATATGTAGACAAAATCCTTTGTAAACTGACTTTTTTTTTAACATAAAATAGAGCAAGGGTGAAAACAGCAAGGGTGTCAGGAGACCTGCATGGATACACAATGAGTGTCCACTAAGCTCAAGCATGATAAAGAAATATTCTAGTAATGGAAGCAGGGACAGGTGACTAGGGAGGAATAGGGAAGAATACGGAAATCCCTGTCCAAGCAGCCTCGGTGGGATGAGGAAATCCAAAGTACATGTGCAGTTGAATCCCATGAGGGCTGGGAAGAGCAGCAAGACTTTTATTTTAAAAGAAACAAATCTGATAAGTATCAGCTGCTTTTGTGTTTCCTCTTGAAGTTGTATTTAGATTATTATACTCTAGTTGTCTCTTAAAGGAGGCTGAGAAATAAATTTCTAACTTGGGAACTGGTGCTTGGAAAATCACATGCAAATAATCTACAAAAGCAGGACTTGCTGCATAAACCAAGTATATTATTCCACTAAAATTTGTAGTTTCATTGATTTTTCTGCTACATGCTCATCTATGACACACAAAAGGAGGAATTGCTTTCATTTTCAGTTGTAGAAGAAGAAAAAGTCCAGTCATTCTCATTTCAATAAAATTACATATAGAACTTAAGAAGATATTATTCATTGTACAATTACACTTTAATTAGTTGACCTTTAAATAAGGGAATGATAAATCTACCCAGGTGAATGTTGAAGAAATATTTGAATTTCTCTCACCAAACTTGCCAAAACTTCTGTGATGAAATAACAGGTAGCGTGATGAAACGCGGGTTTCTAGTAGTTACATTCTCACTGGGACTTCAAGTTGCACGGGACAATAGCTGGAAAGGCTGGAACACAGGTAAAGAATATATTCCTGTTAATGAATCCAATCAGATTGAAGCTCTATTAATGTGTTTTAGAGTAGGTGCAACATACAAAGCTCACTGATAATGCAGTGGAAGGCCTGTCTCTTCTAATCACCCGTGTGAACTGCGAAAGAAAATATATCTTGTAGTCTGAGAAATTAGGCTCGGTCAAATGTATCTTGCAGATGGAGTCAAAAGGAGTTTCCAAAAGGGAAAGTTCAATGTTTACTGCAAGAAGTAGGTAAAAATGTGTTATTTCTTTTTATCTGTGAGGAATAAGTAATATTTGCCAGACTTTTTCAGAACAGCAGGTATATGGGCAATGCAGAACATAACAGAAAGGATCGTGAAGTCCTTGCTGGGAGAACCAGCCATGCATAAACTCCCTGCTGATTCTAAACAACCAGTTGAAGAAAAAGTGCCAGGAAACTGGAGTTTACCTCTTAAAAAAACTCTCCCAAAACCCAAAAAAACAAAACACAGATTGGGTCTGGTTTGTGTAGCAAATCAGAGCCAAATAGATGAAAGAGCTTTAGTCAGTGTAGCCCAGAAAATAGAGTCCTGAAAGATAAAATCTGAGGAGAAAAGAGGATTAAAACCAGTAATTTCTTCAAGAAGAACATCTGGTCTGGCTAAATACACTGCACGAAAAGCAGCCCTTTTAAAATGACCACAAAATGGTCGCAAACCTAGAGTATCTCTGGAAGCCAGCCAGCAAGAAAAAAACCTCAGTGAAAAGACCTACCTGATCATCATGGCGCAGAGTTCACAGAGTTCTGGAGCAAGCTCGAGGTAGTGCAAGTGTATTATTAGCAGACTGAAGGAGGAATAGTGTATAATTCTTCTGTTTTCCAGGCTGTTATGCATAATTTTCAGCCAACAGTTTTACAGAACAGATGATTTAGACTCTTCAGGTGCACATCTCTGTGAAGATCTGCAAATGGCTTTGTGGATCCTGGGTGTAGTCATTCAAGTTTCTTGGCTGAAACATAGTCTGCTGAGACTTGAACAAGGCCCAGGGACTATCCGAATTGAAATTCCTAAATCTTCAGTTCGGGGCTGAAGTTGGTACTGTGCATCTGGGATCACACGGCCCAGCACAGCCACTCTGCTGCCTCTATCTGGCCTCTTAAATGATACAAGGCTGATATATACAGTGAAATGGAGTGGCTAAATAAAAATATCTACAGTGCCAAAAGTATGAAAGGGAAAAATGAAACAAAAAGCAAGTGGTTCTCAAATTACTCCTCCTATAGGAAAGCTTTAATTTTCTCATGTATAATGGAATTAGTACAGCTGATAAGCTGATGTGCTCCTCTTATTCAGGGCAGGGTGTAACATGCAAATATCAAACTCCATTTTTAGAAGGTTTAAATCTGTCTGAATTGAAACCTATTTTTGGGCCACCACAGCCTCAACCCAAAATGTAACTAGAATAAAATTAAGATAATTTAATTGGAAGACTGCACTTCTCAGTCAGTCTCATTCCCTAAAATTCCCTTGATTCTGAGATAAAACAGGATGGAGATCTTCTAGGGAGATAATAAAAACTGGCTTGGATGTGATCCTGCACACCCTGCTTTAGGTGAATCTGCCTTAGCAGGGGAGGTGGACTAGGTGATCTCCAGAGTACCTTGCAACCCTTCCAACCCTTTCAACCATTCTTAAGAGATGGCCACTGAAAACATATAATGGGTTGGAATAACAGAAGAGATTGACTATTTTTCTGTCTCATTCAGAGGAAATTTTTCATATTCTTTAGAAATATTTTGGATTTTCTGTGTGAAGGACAAAATCTCAAAGAGGCAAGTGAGAGCTGGAAAGTGAAATAGAATTAATAGTCCAACAGCTAGCATACTGCTTTTGAGTATAAGATTTACTAGTGTCTATTTGTCACCTGATTCACAGTATGGATTTGGATCTCTCTCTTCTGCAGCTTGAGTTTCCTAAACAGTAGGACTCAGAGGACACTTTGGTTTTTCTCATTTTGCAGGTATTTAATTCAAGCTCTGAGAGGCTTTTTTAGTCAATTTGTAATGAAACTTGGAAAAGTTATTGGCAATGGTTTAACGCTTCCCATAGGCATCATTGCTACTATTGTTGGAAAAGTCCTGGCCAGATTTAATGCATCTGTGTAATACAGGCTTACGGTTTTGAGAGAAAGGAAGCCCACAGAACTTCTCAAACGTGTCTGTGGCATGTTTCTGGGGCCACAGGGCAATATGCTGTTAGAACTGGCTAGTGTTGGTTTTGCTGACATTCACATGGTGTAGCTGAATTTTTGAAACTCTTCAGGTCTCTCATTTTGAATCATTGATAGATGAATGAGTGGATGGATTTGGATAGTGCTGCTCTGCTACCCTTAAAGGCCAATGCAGACCCTGCTGGAAGTGCTGTAGTGGCTGTGCACATGTGTGGTGTACTGGAGGTGCATTAATCTGGCTAGCACGTGGATTGATGGCAGCATTAGCTGTAGGGGCATGGACTTCTACACAGACTGTGCACCAGGCTTTCTAATATCATGGGACTGGAGTAGCAGATGTTTGTGTTAATTGAAGAGTGTTGAGATATACTTTACTTGTCTGTGGTATAGATATCACTTGAAAATGCCTGTTGAACAGACAGTGTAATTGCTGTGTGGAAGTTTATAAATACTGATGTTACTGATTCTCATGTTAATGCACTGCTATAACAGCCATGGGACTATTGGTTGAGCCCCTTTTCCTACTGCAGTTTGTTTTCCCTCCAATTTTGTTTTCAGAAAAGGAACACAAAAGCAAATTCTGCAACAGTCTTCAGAGCAGTCAGAGCATGTTTGGCATAAGCCACATCAAAAAAGGGTTATCTCAATCTATGTTTTCTTGTCTTGAAAGTAAATCGTTTGTAACAAGTACCTACAGCAATTTTTAGAGAAGTGGAATGACTTCTTTTGTATTTGTCACCTGCTTAATTAGTAGAGATATCTGTGACGTGCTTGAGACCATGAATAGTGTTTAATTCTCGTGGGCAGTGGAAAGCGAGGTCCTCAGAGGGAGAGTGTTTGATTTCTCATGTAATTTCTGCAGCTGTTGTTGTCATGAACTCTAGGACAGCTAGGCTGCAAAACTAGGTTTCTTCTTGTAAAAATGACTCAGAGAGTGGCAACGTGTCCCTTTGGTCACCTGAGTATGCATTATGCAGTGCAACCTCTCTGCAATGCTCTTGTAAAGAAAAGCAAACAACAACGTCACCCTTACAGACTCTGTCTAGGATATATTCTTCCCTTCTTGTGCCTTATTGGTCTACCAGCAATCTATCAGATTGAATTATATGTTTGGTAATACTCAGAGAATCCTGAAAATGGCTTATAAAAATGAGCTGATTGATTGGAAATCTGATGAATAATCCTGTTGGTAGACAAAGACAAAGCAGATCTGAGGTTGCTCTTTCATTGAAGAACAGATGGGGATCTTATTAAACACAAGTAATTGATTTATAAACTGATTAATGCTGGGAGTAGATTGCTGCTTTTAATAGGCATACCTACTTATGTCTTGATATGCTTTAGTACCTAATGACAAGAAATTTTTCAGCACTTTTTCTTCTTTCAAGAGGCTCTTAGTATTACTTTGCAGGACCTGAGGATCAATACTCTATGAACAGAAGCTTTTCAGCTGTCCCCATGGATAGTGATTACCTTTTACAAAAGAAGGGGTATAACATTGCATTTTCATATGGATGCATCCTCCTCACATAAGTCAGTGGCAAGCCTAAATGTTTACTGTCTCTACAAATGTTGTCTATTGAAAGTTCTTACTTTTTCCAGGTGCAAAGTACGAGTAATCTAATGCCATTTCTGGAATGCTTATCACTCTTTCTAGTACAGGCCTTTTCAATATCATGGTGAATTTTAAGGTAGTCTTATACAAGGAATTTTAACAATATTGATTTCTCAACTTCACAAACTCAATAATGATAAAGATAATAGTGATGATGATAATAATAATAATTATTATTACTTTAAAAAATTAAAATATGCAACAATCACTTTTCTTGAATTTCTCTGCAGAATGATTCTTGGCTTCCATGTGTTCTTGTGTTATAAGACTGAACTATTCATCTAGGTCTAGTTTTGCCATTTTAAATTCTGAGACCACAGTCAGGACTTCAATCAAGCACAGAGGACATTTTTTCTGGGCTTAGGAAACAAACAGAGGTCTCAGAAGCTCAACTCTTAAATAGACAAAGGAAGATGCAATACTGTGAAGATGATATTCTTACTTGCTGTACTGGTTCTAGATGAGACCCTGTCATGAGGTTTATTTTTTGACAAACTAGAAGCTATGTTGTTGTTAACAGATTTCATAATATGCAGAAGAAAAGAGCAGTAAGTGTATTTTGAACAGAAAAGAGACAAGCCTTAAAAAACATTAAGGAAGAGGAGAGTAGACATTTGTTTGCATTAAAAGTAGGTGACCAGAAACTGCTATGAAAGTACTGTGTCAAATGTGAGCTGTACTGTAGTTTTTTACCATATTAGTTATGTTAAAAACAAGTTGTGAAAATAAAATGTTGTTTTGTGTACAGAGCTTCCCAACATGCACATTTAAAAACCCTTATTGGCATTATTTAATGAGAAGTCCTGTAGTGTCCTTAGTATTTGTATTTGTGTGGAAGGAAGTGCAAGCATGATGGGTATGGAGAAGAGAGTTAATTAGAGTAATGATTGTACCAACGAGGTGATGATGTCAGAACTCCCTATAGCACGTACCAGAAACTGCATTAGATCTGTGACCCTTTGCTACTTTTTGCTTGTAGGAGAAACAGAATTAGAGAGGAAAAGCACAAAACTACTGTGCAATACATATGCCTTGATTAAGATTCAAATTTAGTGATTCAACACACAAACTTGACATTTAAAACCTGCTTTTTTAAAATCAGATGATTAAAGTAATCTTGCAGGGTTTCTCAACAGAGATTTACATGTAAACTTAATAACAAAGCAACATAGGCAATATTTATCTATTTCTAGCATTCTTCTTTGCTTGGTTCAAGGCTTATTATTTCTGTTCAGACAGTAAACACTTCCAGTGTTTTAAATTAGAAATGAAAATTTCATTAGAGAAACCCTCTTTCACTGATTTAATGATATCTAGTGTCTACCTATACCTGGGCTGATCTTTCTCTTCTTACACTGCAGTGAGATCTTTCCAGTGTTTGAAAGTGTGGCGAAGTTGAAACCATTAGTGAGAAGGAGATTTCACAGAGCACTCAGTCCAAACCTTAACAAGAACTGTAAAATTAGTATGAGTGTCCTGCAGTGTATACTAATAGGAGCAAACTTTCCATAGAGATCTGTAGATTTATTTGTTAGTGTGTTTGCTATAGGTCTGTCCTCATTTGCTCAGCTTCCTTTGTGTGCAAGAAGGCTGTAGAGGGGCACCCATTATTGTTTCAAGGTTGCTTATGAAATCTTTCTGCTCAGGTTCTAGACCATTTATTTAATGGAATGATGGCACACAGGTACATCAAGCTGAATTATCAGCTGCACCTCTTATAACAAGGTCTTTATGATAGAATGTTCAGATAGCTTGGTTTCAAGTTTAAATTCTGAAGGTTTGAATCAAAAAAATGTGATGTCCCATATACCTTTTTAACTTCAATAAAAGGGGAATTTATGGCTCCCTAAATATTATAGTCTAGAGACAATTTCTCTGTACTCCTATCTGAAAACTATAATACCCTGACAGTGTGGATGGTAAAGATTAGAGGAATGCTAATGATAATGCTCAAATGTTAAACTTTTTATTCAACAGCTGGATAGCCTTTCAGGAGCTGCCACATGCCACTGCCTTCTCTGCTTTCCACTGTTCACTCAAAAAACTTGCAATGTATGAAAGGTTAACTTGAGGATAAAAAAGTGTACTGATCTTTCTCACAAACTTCAGTCTTTCATGATATACTGAAGATTTGAGCATGTAATCCTGACTTGGGCAAAATTCACATTTGTGTCAAAAGAGGCTTTATAGCTGCAGGATCAAGAAGTCTGGATATTCTGCTGCCAGAGTGGCATATAAAGAACCGACTTATGTTGGATTCCTTTGACTTATCATTTGGCATTTTCAGGTTCACAGACAAAATCCTAAATCCATTGTTAGATAATGAACAAGTAGCGCTCCAAATGCTGAGTTCTTTTCTGTTTTGTTGAGGCTGCATCCATCCAAACATTATTTTTGAGTGCCTGAGCCTCACATTTTCCTCAGGTCTGGAACGTACTTTTAAAAATCAGCAAATATTTTCAAAAGAATTAGAAAATAAAACTCCTCATGGGGTTGAGACTGACAGTAGTGTTACTCTGACAGATCCTCAAGGGACCAAGCTGCTCCTATTGGCAACATGATCTGGTTTAATTGGGCATGTCAGCATTCCTACATACCCTCATGCTCCATTTGTAGCTGAACATTGCCTTCCTCTCCCATTCATCACTGTTACCTTTCTGATCTATATGGAAAAAGTGAATGTTTTTTGGCCATTTTAAGTGATGTAACCAGTTTACTGTAGTACCATGCAAATGTGATGGTGCAGAGGAGGAACCAGGAATTTGTGGGTAAAGCAAGAACATTTTGGGCTTAAGGGGAGCACTGAAGGGCAGCACTGGAAATAAAGATGGGAACCCACCCTTCAGCTTACACCTTATTACTAGACAGGAACTCAGTCTCTTAAACCAGAACAAATGAAACCACCTGTTTTGACTACTCTTCCTAAAAGTTCAAAAAAATTAAGGTGAAAAAGGTAAAGAAAGTAAAGGTGAATAAGGTAACAAAAAGTCTGTTTCTTTCTATTTCTTGAAAAGAGAAAGGGGAAAGAGCTGTGATTTATTTATGAGTAGTCAGTAAAATGCACATGCTCATAAAGAAAACAAATCAGATAAAAACCTCAGAAGAATCTAAAACCTCTTAAGAACACTTACCCTTTTAAAATGAAATTTAAGAAGAGAACCTGAATTTCTGAGCTGCAACTAGTAGGGATGGGGACATCCTCTTGGAAAGTAGTAACATGGCAGAACTCCCGTGCCTTTCAGCTGCTCTTTTACAGTGCTGTTGCTAGAGATCACAGCACACCCTGAAAGGCCAAAAGCTGTGACAGTTTAGAGCTTGAGGGAGAATAAATAGCATTGTTCTTTTCTTTAGTTATACTAAAGAAAACTCATACTATCGCTTTTCCTCTTAAATCTTATCTCCTTGAAGGCATTTTTGCCTCTACCATTTTGTCTAATCCATGTTACTGAATGCAGCTGGAGTGAAAAATTATATTAAAATAGCTAGTTTCTTTTCAAACAGAGCTACCCCAATTTAAAGTCCATTCTGCCAGTTTATAAATCTGTTCTATCCACATATTTGTTCAAATTAAAGTTGGTAAACTACCCTTGGAAGTTTCAGCATTTAAACTTGGAGGTTTACATTCTCAAGAATGTAGAAGAGGGATAAAAAAATCAAAAAATAATCAGAAAGTAGACCCAACTCCAAATAAAGCTTCTGGGTACAACAGAGGGAAAGATTTTCTTCATAAAGAGATTGACGATGCTGGGTAGTTTTGCATTGAAGTGCTGATATTGACACAGGGCTGTTATTCAATTTTCCCAAATGTCACTGTTAAATTAAGAAATGTTCTATGGATGACACTTTTCATCACGTGAGTTGTATTCTATGGAGTTGCATGAACTTGGAGATTCTCAAAATAACATGCACCTATTATGCTAATGAACTATTGTGCTATTGATAGTGAGGGGTTTTATAAATACACAACTGTGGAAAGATCAAATCATTGGTTTGAATGTGCTAAAGAAAAATAAATGAGGAAGGTCACTTCATTTACACTTATCTACATTTATTTTACACTGTATCACACTTATTTTCAAAATAGGCCTGTAATTTCCAGCCAGTCACCTGCATTTTTTTGATTGATTCCCATCTGCTCCCCATGCTGCGATGTTTAAGCAGTGTCTTTCAGGCTGTTCAAATTGTATTTTCATACACTAGCTGTCAGATAAGGTTCTGTTTGATATCTGACGTTACACCATGCCTCAGTATTTTATGTTGAACACTTAGCACAGAGGCTGGATAGACACCTAGGAAAATAGTTTTATACTTAAAAAAAACAGTTGCAGCCGGTTCTTGGCAAGTTCCTCTGTCATTTTCATTGGCAGAACTTGAAACTATGTGTGTCTTTGTCCTGTGCCTAGAAGTTTGAGTGGAGTTCTGATGCCACTAACCTCATTTAAGCCCTACTACTTTATTTCAAGGATCTACCTGTCAGACATCTGTCCGATAATAAACTCAGTCCAGTGTGATCTTGTAAGAAACACTGGCTTGGTCATAGTAGCATGTTTCTCTCTTTAAATCCGCATCCTGACTTTCAGTATTACAAGATCTCAAATGGAAAGCAAATAGTAACTTGGCTGATGGCAAAACCCAGCATTAAAAAAAAATTGAAAAACAAATAAATAAAAAATTCAAAACCGAAATGCCATGTTACGTAGTTTGTGACTATATTTTAAGAACTTGGCTATATTTCAGAATTGCCACTGCTTCTTGAGCATCTCAGCTGGAAGCCTGAAAATATTGCAGTATAAAACAGTACTCATGTGATACTCAAGCATTTCAATAATGCATCACTGTATCAGATATACAGAGCTACTGGTGAGCAGAATAAGAAAGGATTTTTTTATTTGCATATATGCTTATTCATATGTGAAAAACTCATCAAGAGTAGTTTTTCCAGCTGAGATACTTAGCCGTGCAGTGGGGTTCTTTGATATTTGTTTCAGCAAGTAGTTATTTGTCCAATTTTAGGTAATTTTGGTTGTCCTATTTTACACTGACATTATTAACAATGCCACACGATGTGATTTGGGGTTATGTTGTTAAAGGAAGAAAATGGGAAAGACCTGCCTATGTTATAAAACCAGTAAGCTTGTTCCAACCAGTCTAATAAGCGCAGGACAAAATTTTTATCTCTTTCAGTCTCCTTCAGAGTCTCTCTCCCTTGGCTTTCCCTCGCTGACAGTTACAGCGTTTCTTCCTGGAATCCCAGTGACAACCACTGGTGTTTGCTCTTTAGACCAGTGAGAAATCCTACCTCTATTTGGTATTATGTAATCTTTCTTGTGAATGAAAGAACAAGATAGCTCAATCTATTCAGAAACAGCATCTCCAAAGTGAAACGCTTGTTTAACCCTTTTCCTAAATGTACAAGACAGAGTAAAGGCTTTAAACAGTAAAAGGGAATTTAATCATTAATCAATTCTAATTGTAACTTCAGTTTTTCTCTATAATTATTTGTTTATTTCTTTTTCTCCAGCTAATTTCCAGTTGTGGATTATCTGATTCCTATGGGATCTCTTAATCTATATATCTCCTTTCTTGCCTGATCCTACTTGCTGACTCTGAGCTGTCTGTAGTTTCCCAATTGTCTGTCTGGTTTTAGGCTAGCAGATCTTCAATATTTTCAGAAGGGTTTCTGATCCAGGGCTTAGCCATGTAAAGGATAAATCATTCCCTGCTTTACTGGAGATTGATAAGGGACACTTTCCGGTAATCATCCCCTTTATTTTTAATCTGGAATAGATTTATGACTTTTTTTACTTGCTCATTCTCTGGTTTTTCACTTCTATTGTCATGGACAAACACTTGGGTGTACATTCTGTATTGATAAAAAGAAGCTTTCTGAAAGTTATGGAGCTCATCCTAAACTCAAACATGATGGTCACAGGACCTTCAGGGCAGGGAGGAGACTGTTGGAAGCCTGAGAGAAATCATTAAAAGGCAATTATGGGAAGGTTCAAAACTAGCTGAAGACTATCACCTGATAATTTTTTAGGATAGGTGAGAATTTTGATGATGAAAAAATGGTGAATTCTATATCTAAGGGAGCTGTAGTAAGCAAAGTAAGGGAATCTGGGATTATTTCATAAAATCTCAGCATAATTCAAAACTTCTTGAATAAAGTATTTTGATTTTTTCTTCTAGAATAACTTATGTTTTGGTTTTCAAAATGTACCTCAGAAACAAATTATTTTCTTTCTTATTTGGAGGGTGTTTCAAAATATAGGATGTTACTTTCATTATTCTTTGTGAGAAACTGAAAGCTCTGACTTTGGCATCAATTTCACACAAATAAAGTCCCTTTTACTGGCAGAATGATGCTTCTGCTTGGCAGGTCCATAGTGAGTTCCTTGAGGCAGTGAACCTATTTATTACCTGGGATGAGGACAAGGCACAGCAAAGGCATAAACAGAAACAGCAGAGCATTGTGATTCCTGGACAGATGCTATGGAAGTAGAGGCAGGTGGATGGCACTTCAGTGCAATCATTGGAGTGCCAAGGTACTTGACCACCAGAAAGTGAATACTGAAACCCAAAGCCCTAATTACCAACTTGAAATAGCTTCTTTTTTTTTCTTCCCTGCCAATGTCATGGTTTAGGAATGGTACTTCCCAACTCAGTGCCCCCATTGAGACTCCCCCAAACCATGTGCTGCTCTTGCTTCCTGGTTTTCTCTTCCCCCTTCCCGCTGTGGCAGGATGAAGTTGAGAACTGGAGGTACAAAAGGCAAAGATCATGGGTTGAAATAAGATTTTGCTGGAAACAGCAATGAGATAAGAAACCAAATAGTTACACCAATAGTAAGGACAGAGGGTATAAGAAAAGAATTGATTCACACAAGTAGACCCCCCCAAAACAGACAATACCAGATGGCTCCCTCCACCGCGTTTTCTTGACCATGAGGAGTCTCTTTTCCCTGGAAGAGTCCCTGTCCCCTGCCTCCTGTTATGACTGATGTGGTATAAAATAACCTTCATGTCCTAGTCATGCCCCTTCCCAGCGACTGCAAAAATTTAACCCTGTCCTGGGTTAATCCACAAAGGTAGTGTACCTGGATTTTTACTATGATTCAACTGAAAATGGCAAGTAGAAATGGATGTGGATGGAAGGCCATGAAAAGAGCAAGCTGCTCTTAACTGAGCTCAGAAGACATAAAAATGAATTCTACAAAAGATGAGAGGGCTGGTGACTCAGAGGTGTGGAGTAGTTGTCTGATCTTGCAGGCAGAGACTTAGGACAGCCAAGGTTGACCTGAGTTAAATCTTAGAAGGGATGTTGAGAGCAACAAAGGATTCTACAAGCACCTCAGCAGCAAAATGGAGGCTGGGGCAGATGTGATCCCACTGCTGAATGAACACAGGGAACTGGTGAAAAATGACATGGAAAAGGCCAAGGCACTGCCTTTACCTCAGGTTTTGCTGGTAAGACCAGACTTCATGAATCTGTGGTCCCCAAATCCATGGGGAAATCTAATCTCTTCTTTCACATCCATCTTTTCTTATTGTCCTTATGGGGCAGCATCCAGCATATCTCACCCTCGGCCTTTCTTCCTCTCTGGATAGCAAACAACAGTCTGCTCCAACCAGATCTAAATGTCAGCAGTGGATGTGTGTTACATTTCCCTGACTTCTCCTAGCAGGAGTGGCAAACTAAAAAAGGCCAGTGTTGATACCAAGAATGTGTTTGTTGCACTGGCACCATCATGGACACAAAGTGTAGCCAGGCAACAGGAAAACAGGGCTTTCATTTATCAAACAGGACACAGAACAATCTCTAGATGTTCTTCCCTCTGCTTTGAATCAGGGAAAGCAATTTGCAAAAGGATATGTGCAGAACATGCAAAAATCTTGCACAAGGGAAATTTCTGTAGCAAGAAATATTCAGAAATGGGAGTAACACGTAGAAACACATACTCATATTCAGGTAACAAGATTATGAGTGCTGACTTGCAGTCTGCCTAGAACAGAACAGATTGTAAGTCAATGGAAAAGTGCTTTCAGTGTAAAATAACATATGAGCACAGAAAAGGCAGTGTGCTCTGCTTGAACCTGGATATTGTCATAAAAACAATGCATTTTGAGTGTAGTCTAGGCTTAAGATAGGATTTTGATTCTTGATTTCATTATTTTACTTTGGAAAAAAACTTCAAACTTGGTCCATATTTTATAAGCATTTCATATAATTTCCCTTGGTATGAAGAATAACTTTAATGATATTAATTATAAATGATGCTTGATTTTCTTTCATTTCTGCTGAAATTCATTTCAGAGAGCATCAAAATACGTACTTTTGATGAAAGCTTATTGCTAATTTGAAATAAATTAAGATAAATAGTGAGTGATTTCTCTCTATTTGGAGTTACAATTAAAAGATTGTATCAATTCTTATACTGGGTCAGACCATACCTGCTGTATTGTCTTGTCTCCAGCCTGCGGCAAGTGCCTGTGAAAAGCCTAAACTTGTAATGATAGTTCCTTCAAAAATTTTCTCAGCCATTGGAACCCAGGAGCTTCCTGAGGTGAAGGTAGGGTCCTGGATGAGTTTTTATCCAGTCAGCTCTTAAGCTGTCACAGGGGATTTGCAAAGTGGGGTAACCACAGGAGCAAAATCACACCACTCAGTGATAGAAATTTTAATAATAATTAAGCAATTTTCTCTGTTTGATTAGGTTTTATAGCACAAAATAGAATAATGTATTGCCAGCAGAGCAGATTTAATCAATACCTCACTTCCCTGAGGGATATTTTCATATCAATTTCACCCTGTGACATTTAACTCATTTTTTGTATCTTTGTTGTCCTATGGAAGAGAGTTCTGCAGCTCATCATGGAAATTAAGAACTTCTGGGGTTTATATCCTTAAATATTCTCTGCAATTCAAAGAACCGTGAATACACTTGAAACTTGTTGTTTAAAATCAGTGAACAATATTCTCTATGCACCTTTCTCATGATGATGAGAACTGTCTATTGTCTCTCCCCTCAGATGCCTTTTTTCCTAGCCTAAGGAATCAGTCTATTTAATCCTACTCTGTAAAGAAAACACAAAAAGCTGGAGGTCTTTTGTCCCCTTTCTATGCATCTTACCTAGTTTTACTTTCAAATTTGAAATTATGGATTGGGACTGAAATGCAAAAAGTGTTCAGAACAAGGGAATTTTCTCTAGTGTTTTGTACTTCTTATAATTTATTCTTAATTTTTTAAATTATTGTAACTCAAGCTCTTATTTTTGAATAATAATGTTCAGAGCTCATCAATGAATACATGAAAATAAATAATTTATCTATTTAAGGCATTTTTCCTGCTGTTTTATTAAAACTGCAAATTAAATTCAATATAGATAACTAGCCATTCAGATTTATGAGGGTTTCCTAGAACTCAATGCAGTCAGTTCTTTGCTAATCTCAGTAACTTGGTGTCTTTAGCAGTGATGGTGTCACATCACTGTTCATTCCCTTTTCTGCATCATCTAAGGATATGTTCAGCATTCATGAGTTCCCCTGTGGATAACTGTGTATCTCAGTGACTCACCTCCTCCCCTCTGAACATTGACCATATACCAACCCACCTACCTTTTAATCTCTTTATCCATTGAAGAACCTTCCCTCGTGCCCTGATTTTCTTGAAGCTCTTAAAGGTCCTTTGGTAAGAGAACTTGTCCAATACATATTGCAAATCCAAACAGAATATATCTTCTGTATATCCTTTGATCATACTTTGTCCGTATCCAAATCTATTTTTCTAGTAATTTTCTTAGGATTTTATTCCATTCCAGATGTTGAACTTGGCCTTCATTCTGCTTAATGTGGCTCTTGTCAGCAGATTTCCCTGGTCTGTTGAGGTGCCTCTGAAAAACAGAGCATTTTGAGCTCTCCAACATTTTGATCTCCTATATTCTCTTTCTATTCTGTAATTTATGAAGCTGCTGAGAGAGTGCATTGTGTCCCATTGTCCGGGTTATTAATAAAGCTATTAAATAGTATTGGCCCAAGTATCAGTCTTCAACTGACTGATAACTGGTGACCAGTTGGATTCTGTGCTACTGAATACAACCCTTGAAGCCTCATGATTCAGACAATTTTTTACTTTTTTTTATAATCTGTTAATCTAGTCAGTATCTCAAAGGCTGGGCTCTACAGGAAACAGTGGCAAAGATATTGCTAAAGGTAAGGAAAAAACCGGGCACTGTTCTCATCAAAGAAGGCAGTCATGTCAGTAAGGGGTGATTTTCCCTTGTTAGATTCGTGCTGGTTATTCCCTAGCAAATTTGATAGAGAATGGCTTTGCAGTGTCCTCAGTCTGCTCCTTCAGTATACTTAGATGCTAATCTGGTCTCATGGAGTTGTACAGTTAGTTTAGTAATACTCAGTTTAGATGTCTCCTAACTCTGACCTTCCTCTCCATTTAGTAATGCTTTGCTTCCACAGGCTTTGCCAGTAGGCTCAGAGATGCTGCTCTGGAGAGTTTACCCAGCAGTCAGGGTGGTTTGAATTCACACACCAGGCTTTGCATCTGTTGTGGTTTGACAGTGGCCCAAAACTGGGCACCCGTGAGAGTCGCTCGCTCACCTTCCCCTGCACAGCTGGGCAGCAGAGGGAAAAAAAAACAAAACAAAGAGTTCATGAGCTGAGATAAGGATTGGGAGAAAAATACTTCAAGGGAAAAACAGGCTCAATTTAAATTGCAAAGTGAATTTATTATTAACAGAATCAGAGGAGAAAAATGAGAAGTATAATAAGCCCTTAAAACACCATTTTCCCCCCAGTCCCTCCCTCCTTCCCACCGACAGTGAAGGGAGAGAGGGTGTGGGTGTTTTGATCAGTTCGTCATTGAGATTTTCTGTTGCTCTGGGAAAGGAGTCCTTCCCGTGTGAGACCGTGGGGTCCCTCCCACAGGAGACAAGCAGGAGCCGTACCACACCTGCTGCAACATGAACTCTCCCAATGGGCACACAGTCCCCCCAAAACTGCTGTGGTGTGGGTCTCTCTTCCATGGGGTGCAGTTCTCCAAGGACAGGCTGCTCCAGCCTGGAAGCAGGGCCCCCTCTCTCCACCAGGTCTCCCACTGGATCACAGCCTTCTCCAGGCATCCACCTGCTCTGTCATGGGCACCTCCCCCATGGGCTGTGGGTGGATCTCTGCGTCCCCCATGGATCCCCACGGCCTGTGGGTGGATCTCTGCATCCCCTGTGGATCCCCATGGGCTGTGGGTGGATCTCTGCATTCCCTGTGGATCCCCACAAGCTGTGGGTGGATCTCTGCATCCCCCGTGGATCCCCATGGGCTGTGGGTGGATCTCTGCATCCCCCATGGATCCCCATGGGCTGCAGGGGCACAGCTGCTTCACCATGGTCCTCACCACAGGCTGCAGAGGGATCTTGGCTCTGGCACCTGGAGCACCTCCTGCCCCTCCTTCTCCACTGACCTTGGTGTCTCCATGTTGCTTCCCTCACATGTCCTCATCTCCTCCTCTTCTCTGACTAGAAGCAAAACTGAGTGACTTTATTTTCTTCTCAACTCTGTTATCACAGAGGTATTACCACCATCTCTAACTGGCCCAGCCTTTGCCAGCAGCATGTCCATCTTCAGAGCCATCAGGGATTGTCTCTGCTGGACATGGTGGACGCTTCCAGCAGCTTCTCACAGGAGCCACCTTTGTGGCCCCCCTACTACCAAAAATCAGGCCATGCCAAACCAATACAGTATCTTTGTTCACTCTCTTCATTACTTATTATATAAGTTTTGATAATTTGCTTGATACAGACATCAACACTGAAGGTTCTTGGATATTCCTGGAGCCCATATTAGAAATATATATTAAATTTGTGTTTTCCAGACCTCAGGTACCAAAGCAGTTGTAAGCTGAAAGTCATACACTGTTTAGTAGTTCAGCACATTCCTCTCTGAACTTTTAATATACTTTTAATATTCTTGAACAACTAACCATGCTGGAAAATGTGTTGCTTTTCATTTTACCTGTATTCTATAACCTCTTGTAATAACACTATGATTTGAGATGAGAGTTTTTCATGAGCAGCTCTGCTCATTCTGGGATGAAAGCTTCCTTGAGTTCTGCCATGATGAATTTGGGCAGGGGAAGAAATATAAGGTTTTTTTGGTGTGGCTTTATCCCAATCACTTCTTTGATCTTTTATTGCTTCTTTGAACTGTCAAGATTCCTGCTTTTAATGTGTTTGAAGAAGGACTTAGTAATATTTATGACTTTTGTAAATTATGCTTCAAGTGCTTTTTTTCTCTGCATTTTGACACTGCTTTAGTTTTTTGAAAAATGCTTACTTCCTTTTGTTAACTACTTCTGTCCAGTTGTTAATCTGTTCCAAGTTGCCCTTTGCCTCAGGTTTTTTGTTTTTTTTTCCTTTTGGCAAGGTAGTGTTTATTTATCCTGTGTCTCCAGCTAGGTATCCTTAAATGCTGCCTGCAAAAATTTAACTCTCAGCTGCCTGCCCTAGGTCCTTCTTATCACTCTGGTTCGTGCTGAAGTTCCCTTTCGTGAAGCAAACATGCTGTAGTATCCAAGCAGATATTAGTTGCTGTTACAGTGCTATTCCTGCACACTACTCAGAACAAAGTTAAGAGCTGCTTTTTCACTCTTCAGCCTTATGTTAAGTTGCTTCATAAAAACCTTGATTTATGTCTAAAAATTTACTATTGCTGCCAGGCTATAGTGTAATGCCTGTCCAGACTTTATGAGGGTAGCTGAAGGCTGCCATTCCTACTGGACTCTCTGGCCTCATAACACTTCTTGCAATTTATGTTTGGGGAAGCTACCTTTTGCTCTAGAGAGGATGCCCATTTTTGTACCCAAGTCTCTTCCTAGCAGGCCACTGGAGACAGGTTTTCCATTTTATCCTTCTGCTTCTATCTTTATTTTCTTTCTATAATTAACTTTGAAGGTGATGTATAGCATGGGCTATGGATCCCTCTAAACGTGTCTCAGCTTCTTTTGTGAAACACATGATTATCAAATCCCTACTGTACCTGACTTCATTTTGTTGGTATCTTTGCTCTCATACATTAGTGTCGGTAGGGAGAACCTAACATTAGATCATTTTCCTCTCCTTCTGCTCACTCACCTGCTACGATATCACTGGATGATTTTTCTTGGATGTAGTACTGTTCTGGAGTGTTCCTGGAGGTCATCTCAACACATTCCTATATATATTTTTTTAATTCTCCAAAGTTAAGTGCTTTCCCTGTCCCTTTGTAGGTGTTTAGAGTGAACCCAACTGCATCATGTAGTTTTCTCAGAAAAGACCAAAGGATGCTTGTTCTGTCTGCTCACTAGGGCACATAGTCATGTGTGGTAATGAGATACTCTGCCCAAATATAGCATATTTACTCTGTGTGACTGCCACTAATATTAGCCAGTGCCCTCTCTTCATCCAGTCTTCTTCCACTTGTGGTGTTTAGGTTGAGGACCATGTGTGAAACATGCAATGTGAGAAAATAAACTAAAAATTGTGTTGACTTCTTTTGCTAAGATACAAAGAAATTAAATTCCCTGTGCAGCAAAATACGTTTGCCTCTTCTGTGCAGAAAGAAGCCAACCTGTTGACATATTTGGTTTGTTCTGCGTTGTTTTAATTTATACAAGTATATGTTGCAATTTGGAATTGAATCAGAATAGATTAGCATTTGTGGAGAACTGACCTCCTAAAATAGACAAAACTTCAATAAAAGATTTTATTGTGGTGGCAACAGTGGGAGGGATTTCCAAGCATGCATTTTAAGTATGTTCAGGCTGTTACCAAATCCGAATTGTTATCTGTTCACTGTCTTGCATCACATCTGCATTAACCCCCCCGCCCCAGGATTCTTAAGATAGCAATCTCTCTTCATTAAACCAAGAACAAGAGCCAAATGATTGAGATTCCTGCTTGGCTTATCACATTTGGAAAATTAGCATCCTTTTGACAGTAAGACATGACAAGCTACATCTATACTAGAAAAATAATGTGTGTTAGAAAATAACTTTCAGCTAGCACAACATCAAACGTGATTTTGTATTTAATTTCACTTGAGATTAAAAACATTTATTGCGAATGCGTTACTCCATTTATTGAGACAAATTTGTGTTTTTGATGCTACAATTACTGTACAGTAGAAGTTGCTCCTTTGTTGGGTTAAGGACTGGCTAGTTAAAATGTGCTAATTTAGTTAACATATTTGGTGAGTTAGTTCCACTATAGAGAGGTTCATGGGTATGTGTAGAAGGAAGGAATTTAGTGTATGAGTAAAACGTAAATTCCTAGCTGCCATTAATCCAATGCAGCACTTTGTTGCCAGAGGATTTTGGACAGTGGAGTAAGAGAAGATGAAAACTAGCAAAGAAAGCCTTGTGTCTTCCTCTCACTCTTCCTATTTTTCCATACTGGTATGACAGCTTTTATTTTGCATCACATTTAGTTTAGGTTCTTTCATATTCTGTTAATGGAACTGTGTTTATTTCCAGCTGTAAAGGGGGGCAGTTGGTGCCCTAAAATGAGGCATACAGCCATCTCATTTTGTGGTATACCTTTTTCTTGTGTCATTTACTCATGCGCTTCAATATTGCTATTACTGATTTTACTGTTACTGTTGTTACTAGTTCTAGCAGTTTATCTTTTAGGGAATGCATAATATTCTTGCCCAGGGCATTTTTTTTTAATGTGCAGAAGAATTCATTTTGAACAATTGAGTTTTCTTGCCTGAGGACATCAGCCATCCCTACAAAGTTGTTGAGATGTCATTTAATTGTCCCAGAAAAATGAGCAAAAAATACAAGATCCAGCTCATGTACATTCAAAGTTTTAATTCAGTTGTGTTACCCTAATAACTTTGTAAAATTAGAAGTTTTTTCTAGTCATGCACAGAATACATCTTTCTAAAAAGCTGCCTACTATGTTATCTTATTTTCACCCCAGTCACATTGTGATTGTGTGTGTGGAATAAAGGGACAGAAGTTTTTTGCAAATAAAACAATTGGAAAATTTTGTTTTTCTGTACACTCATTTTTACAAAAAAAGCTTACTTTCCTCATATTTCTCTCTCTACCAAAGGAAGAGTTCAGTTTAAATGGTGGAGGTTTCAGAAAGTTGGGAAGTACCAAGAAGAGTAAAAAGCAGATTATTTTACTAAAGGTATATTGATTAGTCATAAAAATATGATATGTATTAATAGATATTCTTCATTTTCACTCTGATCCAATCTGTTGTGTAAGAATAGGAACAGACATATATTTTTGGAAGAGTGATTAAAATCAAAAGAAGGATCAAAGCAGAATCAATACTTTTAAGAGCTAAAGTGTCTGTGAGAACATTTTTTTCCCCTCAAACTGATTTCTGACAAATGGAGAGCATAGTGAATGGAGTTATTCACATTGGATTTTAGGTGATTTGAAGACAGCAGCAGGCAAACTATTACCAAAAAAGTGCAAAACAGAAGCAAAAATGGGCAAACATACATATAATAATTCAATTTTAAAATTACAGAAATTTTATGTATACATATATGTAATTTATTTCTTTAATCTACACAACCATGTAATAATTTCAATATGGAAAGATATGACATTCAAAGTCTTAGGGTGTTTTGTTTCTTCTGTTTCTCAGTGGAATGTCTGGTCCTTGCTTGTGTGTAACTCACATTGAAATTTATTTGCCGCATATCACTGTAGTATAGATTTTGTGGGATTAATGGGAAGTCTTTTCTAACAGAACTTCAACTTCTGAAAAAATTTTGGCTTAAAAGAAAAAGATTCTCTAGCTATGAATATTGTATGGAGTAGGGAAAAGCGTGGAGAAGACAGAGTGACAGTTAGGGGTCCCCTAATTCCCTATACCCCTGTGCTGCTGGTGAAGAGGAGGTAGAGTCCAAGAGTGAAGGGATGGATTTGTTCCTGTAAAAAGCTGGTTGTGCTTGTGGTGGGAAAGTGTTTTAGCTATGTCTGTTTCTGACCATCAGACTCTATTCTTAATTGTCAATAAAATGAATTCATGAGAAAGAAGCCGGGTGGACATCTGGCAGCCAGCCAAGCTGCCTACATTCTGGCATGCTTTCTAAATGCACACACATTCCGGTTTCTGTCCTGCCGTCCTTCTGCTTTCTCCAGAAACTGACAGATTAAGATTAATATTGAAAATGTCCAAATTCAAAGCACCACATTTAACACAGAATACTGGTAGTCTGGGTGAATGCAACCAAAAATTGTGCTATTTCTAGGAACATGGGTAGGAAAGAATGCATTGTTTTTATCCAGTCTTAGTCTTAGGTTGCTGATGTCAAATTTCTATTGCACTTGAGGAAAGGGATGTGTAGGTTCCCAGCCACAGTTAATATCCAGGCCAAAAGGATGTCTCTACTCAGGCTTTACTTTGCCATACAGAGTAAGCAAGGTTTTTGTTGTTTTGGTTTTGGGCTGTTTTTTGTTGTTGTTGTTGTTTGTGGGGATTTTTGGGGGGTTTTGGGGGGGGGGGGTATTTGTTTTTTTTAAATTATTTTTTTTTTTATTTTTGTTGTTTTTTTTGGTTGGTCAGTTGATTTTCTTGAGAATTTTTAGCAGAAATAAAGATTGTCCTTTTTTTTTCCCTCAAGAGCATTGAGATCTAATCATTTTTATACACCTTGTACTGAAAATAGAAAATTAATTTTTATTATTTGGATTTTTTTGACACTGCAGTTTTCTAGAGGTACTCTCAGAACACCTTGATCTCAGTTTCAAACCCATTTCAAAATTCACAGTAAAAGCTAAAATGAGTAGACTTTGGTCTGATTTTAAGTTCTTCAGTGTTTCAGACATATGCTAACGGGATTTCCTATTCTAAACTACTATGTAGAAGCTGCCCCTTTTCTGTAGTGGATATTGAGAATATTTACAATTTCTCGCCTTTCTTCTGTTTTTCTTAGGCAAAACTTGCTTTGATTTTGGAGTGCATTACTCTAGTAAAAGCTCTGGGATTTGTAGCACTGACTTCAAATGATATTCAGCAGAAAAAGCACAGGAGAATTTTTAAGAAATAATTCCTAGTAATAGATTTTGTAACTTTCTGTTTATAATTATAAACTAGCTTCCAATATAAACCACTGCTAAAGAGCTAAGAGCTATCACATACCCATCAGGGGACAAATTGTTAATATGGTGTAATTTGAAAGGGAAAAGCTGATGATATCTGCAAAAGGAAACAGAGCCCCAAGGCAGCATAGAAGTGCCTTATTACCAGTTGCACTGGGCATTCTGTTGAATGAGTTTTATTTATCATGTTTTTATAGTTACTTCCACCGAGCTTTCAGCGACATTGGAAGAAAAATACCGAAGTATAATGTTGTTCTTCCAACGTAGCAAAGAGTTTCTAAATCAAGAAATATGGAAAAGAGGCTACAGGAATAGAAGAATATTACACAGCTATTTCAGAAATAAATTTTTCGGTTGGCCTGCCTGTGTGAGATATTTACTAAAATTTCTGTGTGTCACTGAAGTTTAGGAGATACTTTTCTCAGCACTTTAAGGGTTCTGAATCTAAAGGCTGAGTAGAGTTTCCTACAAGTCTATGAGGTCAGCAGGGAGGGATTTAGGAGGGGAAAAGTTGCAGATGAATTATTGAGATATGATGATTGTTTAGTGACTGCTTTCCTAAGATTCCTTGTCAATGTGGAATGAGGTAAACACCTTTATATGTAACAGGGGTATGTTTTCCCTTTAAGCATCTGTTCCACTGTCTCTGCAAAAGTGGCCAATTTGGACCTGAATATTTGTCTTTTAGAAATTGGATAGGAATCAACCACCCATTTAATGTTGCTGCTACAAGGTTGCTAGGTGCCACTGACCTCCACTAATTAATAACTTGAATGATGTTCAGCATATAACCTAGAGGTGCAAAGTTCCGTGTGCCATTGACATAGCTCCAGACCATTCACTTGTGTCAAAACAAGACACAAAGGCACTTACATTCAGGCTTTTTCATTGCCTCACTGTTATCTCACATCTTCATGATGAAGTTGTGATTTAGAGTTGGGTTACGGGCCCCCTGGTTCCCTCTGCTCCTTCCATTGCACTTGGAGTATGTGGTGTTCCCTCGAAGACATTTTCATATTCTGAGCAGATACCCTCCTTAGTCCTGAGGCTCCTATTTGTCTTTCTCACCCTTGATTTCTGTATAGTTTAGCAGTGCAGCAACACTCCAATGATTTTCCTATTAGCTATAGGTTCAAGATTTCTGATTTTAATAAGCATCTTTTGCATTTTGTGTCTAATGAGAATTTTCTCAGCCTGCTGGGGTTTTTTTTTTGTCCAACTCCACAGCTCATGGTATTAACTATATGCTGATGACAATCACTTACATACCTCTCTACTTTTTATTCTTCTCCATATTCTTGCTATTTTGTTTCTCATGTTGTTTTAGCATTTGTCAAATTAAAGCAAATTATTTGAAAGTAAACATAACAAAAATTGAAGTTTCCTTATTCCGTCTTTCTCTTTGTGAACTGTCAATTGTACTGTCATCAACTGTGTTGCCAATTCTTTGGAAATTTTTATTGCTTTTTTTCTTACTGTGTTCAATTTTGCCCAATCTACTTTCTAGATGTCTTATATATTTATGTGTTATCCTTGAATGGAAAAAAGAAAACTCAGTCTTGATTTTCACAATCACCTTTCTGGTCTATTAATTTAACCAGAAGAATGTAGAAAATGTGTCTCTTTGCTGTTGAAACAAGTATTTTTTCACTAGGTTTTCACAGGACTACCTGCATGAATTTGTGGTTCTTACATTTCTTCTGTCATTAGCATTCTACTTCCTCTGTCCTCTCATCTATCTAAAATCTTCTTATGTGGTTTGTTTGCAAATTTAATGGAAAAATACATATTTTAATGTTACTTCAACAGATTTTGTCTCTTTGCTGTCCTGTGAGATACCATTTTTAGGTTAACTTTAAAAAATATTTTTATTAGTGCAAATAATAGTTGTTGTAAAGCATAGTATTCTCTCTGAACTGTAGATGGGTACTACTGTTAACAGACTCAAGCCTGCCATCCCTAAAGCCTAATGACAAAAAAAAAAAAAAGTAGAAAACACAAATGGAAATTGTGATGAAGTTGTTCTTCTCTTCCTAATGTGACATGATATACAAAAATTATATACAAACATACTGAAATACATTTTTTTTGTAGTCTCAGTTATTCAGTATGACTTAGAAGGTGTTATAAATTTCATCCTTCAGTGTATCTTTCAGGTTCATCTGAGATTTTTTTAGCTCATACCTGGAAGCTGTAATACAGCTGTCTTTGACATCCCAGGGGAAAGATATAGTACATTGGCCATGTCTCTCAGAAATTATTTCAGGAAGGTTTTTGATTTTCACGAAGTGCTCTGAAGTGCCATGGCTTCCTTGGCTTCCTGTGGCTGAAAGTTGAGGGGGGATGATTGCTGGGCACCCCACAATCAGCATGGCTGTCCTGATCAGCAACTGAGTATCAGTCAGGATTGCCCACATTCCAATGCTGTCTCTTCCTTTCAATTTCCATGCAACTTACCAGCAATGAGCAGGTGTACAGGGAAAAAAAACCCAGATTCTGATTGCCTGTGTTCAAGGTCCAAACCAACATTTTGTGGCACTCCAGCACCAAAGGACTCTTCTCACCATTTACTTTGTTGTTAACCTTAGAGGCTTGAGAAGTATGAAATTATATTGATATTCCTTCCACTTCATTGGAATAAAAAACAATCTTGACATATCAGCACCAGTTTTAAAAGTTTAAAACACTATTTGTAAAAAAAAAACAAAAACAGAAATTGAAATGTTGCTTTCAAAAGCTCTTGGAGTCTACTAAAATCAATCTTATTTGAAGAAAACAGGAAACACTTCAAAACTCAATGTGGTAACACAGATGTTAAATCTTGCAGGAATCATATGTAATTTATTCAAAACATTAAATTTACTATGTGTAGTATAATTTCAGAATGTGCATTAAAGATGTGTGGTGAAATCTCATTCCTACCTGCCGAATAGCAGCCAAGTTTAGTAGCGCAAGAACATTTTGTTGTTTTACCTGTTCAGCACAATCCGGCATTCGATTTTTAAATATCCATAAAAACTGTAAAAGCCTCAAAATGCCAGATTGGAACAATAAAAACTTTGAAAGTCACAGTGCAACAGTTTTGGGTTTTTTAATAACTCTCTGGGAGCAGGGTTGAAGATCCTAGTTCCAAACATACTCAAGTTTTGAGTTGCTAGATTCTAGGTTTGGAACTTTATTTCCCTCTATAAAACTGTGTCTGTTAAGTGTAAAGCAAATGCATGTTTTGTCACATTTAGAAATCCTTGCAGAAGACAAACAGGGGAATACACAGGTGGATGTGTAGCTGGCATTTGTACAAGTTCAGTCTTGGGCAGAATCCTGTGTCATTCACTCCACTGAGGGCTTGTGAAAGTCTTAGTAACTCTGAATTCTTCTCTAATACGGGTAATTTTTTCTTTTATCATATTAGCTCTGACAATTTTCAGCAACTGTTTATTTGCATAATCAGTAATTCAGATGATTAAAACTTTGGCTGCTTCATGAATTGACAGGGTATGTACTTGTTACTTTTTTATATACTTCAGGCTAGTATATTTGGAATAAAATTAAGTTGACATCAGCTCCTTGAAACCATATAAAGCTCCAGATATTACCTGGTTTAAGTACAGAATTATATATCTATCAGGGGATCTCAGTTCTAACTGAATTCCAAAGCCCGGAAAATTCAAGTATGATTCTATGTTTATTTCCATACATTTCACAGTGCTTGCTTTATAAGAAACTGTAATTTTTTAACTGTGGATGAACAGTAAAAGCTGATTCTGAACAAATGAAAACACACATGATGTTATTCCCAGGAAAATTGGCTGTTACATGTGGCAAAAAAACTTGGAGGCAAAATAATGCAGTGACTGTAGCCAATTAGTAAAGTTGTCCATATGGTGCTGGACTTCTTGTACGAGCTGCTAGCCTATCACTTCATGTGAAAGCCTAACCAGGATGCCCTAAATCCTCAGAAACCAGCTTTTCCTTTTCTTTTTTTTTTTTTTTTTTTGTGAGCCAGAAGGGAAAGCTATATTAAAAGGAAGCCCCTTTTTAATATTTTACTCTAGTTTTTCATTCAGAGAATGGTAGTTTCCGAAGATATTTGTCAGGAGCCTATTGGCAACATAGGCAGCTCCAGCAGTAATGGCTGCAAGGATGAGGGGTCATGACTCTGTGGAAAACAAGGAAAATTCACGCGAAGTAGAGAGAGGCATAAATCTTCCTTAAGTGGCTTTACATATTTGCTGGAAGCAAGGATGTCATTATACCAAAGCATGCTTTAAGCTTTCTGGTAACCATCAAAACCACCACTAACTCTGTGGCTGCTAATTTGCTGCTAATGTCTTGCTGGTGTGCTGCTCTGTGGCTACATTCTTGCTTTGGGTTTATGATCCTGACACTTTCTTTATGCCCTCTTTAAATTCAGCTTTTGGAATCCAACATACAGAGCCAATTAGGCAGGCTGTAAGACACCCTTGCCAAACAAGTCAAAACATTTTGAAGCCATTCCATTGCTGGACTTGATGTGAACAGTAAGGCGATATTGCTCATGTTTGTTGACATATATTATTATGGTTATTGCAATTATACCCCACGTCCCCTGAGTATTGTTTAAATACATGATACAAGAGATGAAAGCAAGCAGATAGTGAAAAAAGGAAAAAATAAAAAAGGAATATCATGTAGTTGTTAGTTTTTGGTAACGTGTAATTAAACCATCTTCTTTAATGTTATTTTTGCCAGTATCTAATTAGCAGAGCCATCTGCCTAAGAAGTGCTGGACCATCTGTCTGGAATGCTGTTCTGTTCATTTCTTGGTTCTTGATTAATTAACTTCTTTCTCTATGAAATGTAATAGTACATTCTGTTTCCACATTTCAAGGTTCATATATAAATATGTATATGAATGCATACCTGTCTACCTGTACATTTTTTTGAATATTTGTGTAGCCACAGGAGCATAGTTCTCCCAGGAGATCTGATTGTACTCAGTTATGTGTGCAGCTTTCACTGTAGGTGAGAGCCACACTTTTTTTGTTGCCCTGTCAGTAAAACTAATACATCTCTCACTAAAATCATTCTAATTGGCTAGTCCTTTCTAGACTGCGTTCAAATTTCAAATTTCCTGTCCATGTTTACTAATTAAAGTTAGAATTATAGAAAGGGGCCATATTAAACTTAAGTACCTAGGCCTCAGATTTTTTTTCCTGTTATATTTTGTAATTTTTCTGGAAAATTATATGATAATTTAGGTCGGAAAGGACCTCCAGATGTCTGGCCTGAGGACTTCCTTTGTTGCTGCATGTTGGGCATGTAAGAGAATCCCTTGACAGTTACTTCTGTGAACTTTATTTACTGTTTCTACACTTTCCATGTTTCTCTTTTAGTGTCTTTCAAAGGTATTTGGATAAATCAGTTTAAATTAGAGATTGTCTTTCAGTTTTCATTGGAGTTAAGTTCTTTGCAGTTATTTAGTTTAACTTGCTGAAGATACAATAGTTTAACTTCTAAGAGAGGCTCTTACTCTTCATCCTGAGAAGTTACTAAAATATATTTGTTGCTCCAAAGAATATTATTAATTTCAATAATGTAATTTTGTCCTAACATATATGGGTGTTGGATGCATGTTTTTCTTCATTTTGAAGATAATAGTTTCATTATATATTCTCGAGTTGGAATTTTTTTTCCTTGCTGGCTGGAATTTCTCTCCTCCTACCACTCCTTGGAAATGCCAGGAGAGGTTTCATCTGAAGTTTTGAAGTTCTTTACAAACATCGATGTTTAAAACACTGATATAGTTATTTACAATTGAGGTTTTTCAAAAAGCTGCCTGCCATTAATTTGAAACTTGAGCTCAAGCTTAGAGTTAAGTGTGCATCAAAACTGTGGTTTTGTTCAGTCGGATTTTATGTCAAATCTGTATCGAGCTTTGTGGTTTATGAATATTTTTAAACCAAGGAAAACTGTATGTGTTCAAAAGTGAACTGTGACAACCTCATCAGAGTACACTGAGTTAAGTTCAAGTTGTTTCATTCAAGTGCAGTCTTTAGAGTTGCTCACGTTGACTTTCACAGTGTTAATCTCACTACATTACATAATTAAGGTTTATTTATGTATAAGAGAATGTATTTATGAAGGATATTGGGAAATTAGGGGCACACTAAGTCAAGGCATTAAATTTATAGAGGCGCTTGAAAGACCATGTCGATCACAGGATTTATAAAAGCCATGTCAGTGTAAATATTGTCAGCTTGCTCTCAGAAACAGGCTAGTGTGCCCCCTTAAACCCTCCTCCTTAACCTATGCAGCTCTATTCTTTGTAGAGATAGCTACAGAGATAGATTCTTTGTAGTAGTAGCTGTGTATGACCTGTCCTTATTTTCTCTGACACTGACTTGCCAAGCCCTGTTTACTCTTTCCCCAGTGTGAACAAACTTGAGTGTCTATAATTTGGTTCCATGACCTTTGTTGCCAGCTTAAGTAGAGTTATAATATTAATTAAAATCAGTATCCTGAATGCTATGGGTTGTATTTTACATGTGAAAATTGAAGGTTCTTGTTAAGAAAGATAGAAAAAAAATCCTAACAGGATAAATCTTAGCTGTGAAAATCTTCATAGTGAATCAAATATCCAGCATGACATGGTTTGCATGTCATATCTGCACTCCTCCTCTGAACTTCATGGAAATGTCATCAATCAATATTAAGCAGGAAAATATGTCAATTTAAGGGAAGCAGTGGATAGCAGTCACATCTTTAAACATGGTTTTGCACTTGCTTTCTAGAATAATGCAATCCATACGTGTCCATTTGATCTTTCAGAATGAAAATTTTGGAGTAGTAATCTTCTACTGACAAAACCCACATTGTTATTAATCTGTTGGGACATTTTGTTTTGTCTTTGTGTGCTGAAGATTCAGTACACATTTTTCTCCTTTTTTTCCCCACATTGAAATGACATTTAGCTTGACGAGTTTTCTACCTCTCTTCCTCCTGTAAAAGCAGTAGACTGTGTTGAATATCTAAATTTCCATCTTTGTGGGAAACTCCCCTGAACGTCCTGAAGATTAGAAGGTAAAAAGAAAGCAAGCACTGTATAGAAATGTTTGCCTGCATTACTGAACTATGCGGGAGCCTTAGGGACCAAAGTACAACAGACTGAACTACTCAGCTCTCTTCAGATGCCTTTGTACTACATTTCATTTGCAGCCTCCTCTATCATTATCTCCTCTAGCAGCGGAACCAAGGGCTAGAGGACTATAAGTACTGTTGATTTCAAAGATGGGACTTACCTTTGTCACCAGTGTGTCTGCATTTATTTCTTGTCCACACAGTATTACTCCTTTTTAGCAGATGTTGTCAAGAAAAATGCTTTCCCAGAGAGTTGGCCATTTGGTTAACATGCAAGCAAATATATTTATATCCAGTTGGGTTCTTGTATGTGCTATGATGTCCAGAAATATTACACAACGTTTTAATATTTCACATCCTTCTCCTTCAAGTTACTTTTGCTGTGGACTTAGAGCCAGTTGAAAGCTGCGTATTTTGTCACTGAAAATTAATTAATTGATAAACATTTTGTATTTAATGCCATGTTTTTCCTTCTGTTCATGCTTGACATATTTTTCTCAGTTCAGTTTTGGCAAGAACTTTTCTTCAAACCTTCCTTTTTAGTACCCATATTTCACTCTCTTTCTACTCTGACCCCCTCCTGGTAATTAACTCCTGCGTTTCTCCAAGCATTTGAAATTTTTTGTGTTCAGAGGTAACATATTCAGCACCTGTATCTAGTGCCATATAACATGGAGGTTCAGTGTGTCCTAATGGATTGATTAGGAATTCAATTGTTCATCCCATGATCTCTGTTGTGGATGTGAATTGCTTTTTGCATTACTGAGTCAGAAAAGTTAGGTCATTGCTGCTTTTTCATCTAACTCAGTATGGGATTTCTTTCATGCTGCTAGATACAGTTTGTTATAAATTCTAGGGTCATTGAAAAGTAGATTCTTCCGAAAGTTTTCAATATATTCTCCTATACGCCATAGTCATTTAGCATTGCAAATGCAAATGCTGTAAATAGGAAGGTTTAGGATGGAGGAAGAGAAATAATTACATTAATTTTCGTAAGTCTTTTTTTTTCTTGATGTGAAAAACGCTCATTTTTGGGCTTGTTGAAACTCAAATACTCTGAAGGCATTTTCCCCCTTAATTTAAATATCCTTTCACCCTATTATTAATTAGAGAGTCTGCTTGCTATTAATACAGTCTCCATTAAAAGCCAGGTACAAAATATTTCCTATATTAAATCCAGATAAATGGTCTTTCATTATTTCCTTGTAAATAAAAATGAAAAGACTGTGGTTTCAGTAATTAGGCAGCAGTGGTTACTTCAAAAATCTCAGTTCTTCTTGATAAAATGTGAAGTGCTTTGTGGCATTTTTATCTAAAGAACACATGGATGTGCACTGTTGAGGTGAAAGAATGCAGCCTGATTTAAAATGCACTTTGACTACACAGCATATACAGGCATTCAGATATGTACATGTATTGGCACATTAGCACCAAGCATGCAACCTGCTCCACTGAGCAGAAAGGTTTGTAAGTCATAGCTGCTGAATGTTGAATATGGAAATAACTGGAATTAACTCATGCAGTGAAACTGTAGTAATGCATACTAGGCATTACAGTCCTGGCATAAATCTGTTGAAGCAGTGAGACAGCTCAAAAAATGAGGATAAATTGCTTCTGCTTTGCAGTGCACTGTTTCACTGTTGTCTTGTATGTCTCTGCCCATTGCTTCTTTCTCTGAATGGATGTTTTAGTGCTTCTGATTAGTGCTTCAGTCATATCTTTAGAGACTAAAATCTCCATTTGATGCTTGAGATAAATACTTCCAAAAGTGCAGTAGGGCACATTTTCCCATTGAGCAAGGTTTCTCAGCAGAGCTGACCTCAGATGCTGTGGTGATGCTGCCCAGCTCTGCTGGAGAAAGAGGTTCAGCCTTTCTGTGTGTTCCTCTATCTGCTCACCTTAATAAAACTCACCAAAAATGGCTAAATAGTATCAAATATAACTGTGGTTATTTGTGCTGTAGTGATTGGAACAATGAATTGTGATGTTGGCCAGCTTCCTTTTGGATTAAAATAATGAAAAACCTTCAACAGCAAGGCTACATTTCTAAGGAGAAAGCTTCTAAGAGGCATTTATGGATAGGATCATCCACAGCTAATCATCAGTATCTCTGAAACACATAACACAAACATGGGCTTAGATAGCACCAAGGCCTATATTTCTGTGTTACCTACATTTCTAATAAATTCTTTTTGGTTGCAGGCAGTGGAGTGGCAATGTGATGAAGCTACTAAAAGAGCCTGTTACAGTAAAGGCAAATCAAAGGTATGTATGAGACATCTGTTGTGCTTTAGTAAAAATTTTATGTTAATAGCAGATGTAATTCAGTGTATAAATCCCTATCTTATGCATTTTTACCCTTTCTGAAGAGAGATGTAGGAAAGGAGTCTGACACTGATGTGTAAGCAAAGAAATAAAGAAGAATATAGGGAGCGTGGGGTGAGTGATAGAGTCACGTGATTCCTGTCTGAAATGGCCATGAACTTTAGCTTCCAACAATTTACTGTTTTGACACCAAGGTTAAACACGCATGTCATATGTAACGAACTGTATTCTCACTTCATTTTCTGTGCTGTAAATCCCGAATAACTATGTAATTACTTTGTAAAAGTCTCAATTTATATCCCTGTGTTATAAGATGCAATTTTATTAACTTTTTTTATTTCCTATCTACTGGTGCTATAAAGAACTTAATATTAAATTTACTAACTTCCTTGACAGTGAACTTGATATATTTTTTGTATTTAAAATCAATTCTTTATCTAGCCAACTTCAATTTCTATTATTCAGTACAGGTAAATGTAATGCTAAGATGGAACCTCAGGCTGTCCTAACCTGAAGCTAGTTATCAAATTAATTATAGAAGCAATTAGAATTGCATGCAGTCTATGTTTTTAATTTTTATACTGTTTAATGATTAAAGTTAATTCAGCTAAAACATACAGGGAGAACACATCAAGAATGATAAGTGCAGAAGCTCACACTTTTATTCACTAAAATGTGTTGCATACATTATTGTTGTGCAAAACTCAAAAGATCCCAAGATTCAAAAACATATTCTGAAAGTTCTGTCATATAGTAGAGGAATAATCTCTTCTGCATAGTTATCTAATCACTGGCTTTTTAACTTCTTCCATTAAACAGTTAATTTCCAGCTCCTTTTTTACTAAGTGCTGGAAAATAAAATTGCAGTGTATGATTGTACATTTGAGATTAAAGAGGAAGAAAGGCCTCACTTCAGAAGCAGGACCATGTTATACTGTGAGGTGTAGAGAAGAAAGAACTTCTGGAACCTCATATTTTTAACAAATGTTTAATTTTCTAAGTTGTTATTTCTCCCTAGAAAATTTACGCTTCCATATGTAATATATCCCTCGAGCCTTTATCCTTAGCTTTCAGATGACAATACTTGGAAATAAGGGAATATGCTCAAGGGTCAATAGAATATGCCACAATGCATTGATCAAGGGGCATATAAAGTAGAAACTATTCTGGTAGGAATAACTAAACATATATGGCTTTGTTTTACAGTGATTTTCCAAGTTTAAAGCTGTTAGAATAACATTCAACTTGTCTGAAAGTCATAGTGCAGTGGCTGTGATCTAACATGATAGATGGAAGTAATTGTAAATTCGAGGCTATAGCATTGTACTTTCAAATAATATGTTGACAATACTGTTACCACACATTTGATTCAACAGTGTAAAGCTTCTGTTGCTGTTAAATAATTTTGTTAGGAGAAATGCACAACACTGGTGATACACATGTAAGAATGGACCTTAGTGTAGTTTTTTATTCATGCAGAGTTTCATTTATGCTCATCACACCCTTTTGAAGAAGATGGTGATTGGAAGTTAAGCTGTCACTGTAAAACAGCATATATGAGATTCAAATAATGGCCTCTGGGATTTTTTCTTAGTATTGTTATTATTTGGCTAAAGATTTCATTTGTACCCATAGCCATGTTCCTCATTCACAATCTAGGAGAGGAGTATAGTCCTGATGCTTCATTACATTCAAAAGTAACCCTGGAAGTAAATACTTTTCTTCTTCTTGCTACCAATTGCGGGTTTTTTTGGTGTGCAGACTTGGTGGCCTGGAAACTTCATGTGGGAGTTGCTGGAGAATGCAGAGATATTGTCTGAGAAAACCCACCCTGCTGGAATGACAACTGTCTTTTTGAACTTTTCATGCCTCTTTTGTTTTCACTGACGTGGTCAAGGTTGAAATCAAAGGATAAATTTATGACCAGAGAAGTTACCTTATTTCCAAGACTAAATCAAGGTCACTATACTCTGTGTAGAAGGAGAGACATGCCGATGAGGAAAGCAACTCACATGTAACATGCTCCTCTTTCCAGTCAAACCACAAAAGCCTTCCCTTGGAAAAACTGGGAATTACCAGATCAGGAGGAATTAATTCCAGTGCTACAGTGAATTGTCCCTCTTCAGAGGAAATCTCTTTGCAAACACAATTCCAGTTACTGTTATCAGAAAAATTCGCTTGCTTGTGTATTGTATAAATAGATCCAGCCCAAATTGCAGAGTTGCTGGGGATTGCATTTCTGTAACATTTCTCAGGTGAATTCAGATTTCGGGACAGGCACATGTATCTGCAGGAAAAGACAGGAAAGACTGGAGACAAAATGTGTCAGGCCAGCCCAGACTGTGGCAAAGGAGAGATGAAGATTGCAGAGGTGGCTGTGGGTAGGTCATTTATTCAGATTCTGGTTTCTCTTGAAGCTCTGCTGACCACAGAGCAGCATGAGGGCAATGAGTTCAGGTGGCAGAACCTGAACTCCCTGCCTGAAAGCCACTTTACTGAGGGAGTGAATGCCCTGAAACCAGAAGGTGGCTTTGAGCCCTGAAGCAACTCAAGTAGTTCTGAGATAATGGCCAGTGAAACACATTTCTTTTTTTGTTCTTGAGAAAGAAGCTGCATGGAATTTTTGCCTGTAGCTGTTATCAGTTGTTCTGAGGTTTATGCTTTAGAAGCCAACAAGGGAAAAGAGCTGAGGGGGAAAATGTATAGGGACATCTGTCACATTTGACAGTGTAATGCACACTTGACTTTTGAAGGCCGATGTTTGTTACTCAGACTTCAGACATTTATCCTCCAATTTAAGCTGTTGCCTAAAATAGCTAGCAGCTCCAAGAGTGAGCCATGCAAAATTATATCCTTGTGGCCAGCATGCATTAGCTTGTATTAGTCTAAAACACCAGACATGATTAAGAGAGTAAATTTGCCTATACATACTGACACTTGTGGTAGGGAATGTTAGAAAGAAAAAATATCAATGCACTTGTTGAGAATCCAATAAACCAAAGAGAGGTTAAAAATAATAATGCTAATTAAAATTAAGTCCCATCTCTTGCTTATTTAAGATTCTAATGGCTGAGTGTGTTAGTATCTGAACCTTCAATAAAAGTATTTAAAAATTAAACACAGGTGTGTTTAAAATGTTAACCTATACAAGAAATATTGCTGCAAGAGGATAACTGTACTGCAGCCAGATTGACCTTGGACTGTCAAGGTGGTCTTAAACTTAAGTAACAGCCTAGCTAGCTAGGCTGCTGAATTGTTTCTAATAATCATATTTTGTTTCAGATATGCTGATAAAAAAGTATAAAGTACTTCCTAAATATATTTCTATATTTCAGATGTATTTTCATAGGCAAATAGGAAATTATACGACATAGAGGTAGAGATGAAGTGGAGGATAAGACTACATAAAAGATGGGTTCCAAACTTAAGACCACCTCCTGACCTAAAAAATCCTTGGTTTTGAAGTCCTTTGCCACCTCTACAACACACATCTCATATTTGCTCATGTCAGAAGTGAACCAGTACAGTCAAACTTAACTTCAGAGCTAGAAAAGTATCTCTGAACAATTGAAGTGGCTAAAGAGTGAAGTCCTTTTTCAGTATGTTTTTGGATGGTGATAGTTTTATTCATGACTAAAATTTAAAATTTTCTTTTGTATTAATGTGGATATTTTTTCAAATTAAGAAAGTAAGCAATTAAAAAAAGTTATTCTTTCATTTTCCATTTTTTTTTTGCACTGTGTGCCTAACAAAAATTCCATAAGAGATGTCTTATTTGCCCTGTTGCAGTTTGGATTGTTGTCAAGTTGGCACAGGACTTGGGAACATTAAGGGAAGAATCTTGTGTTTCCCAAGAATGTCAGAGTTTAAGAAATTAGCATTATTTTTGAACAAAATGAGTGGGTGATCAGCATGTAAGTAATTTGGAAATAACACTATTTCAGGGAGCTCTGCAATATGAAGAGGAGAGTTTGGATGGGTCGTAATGTCAGAACCCACTTATTTTTCCTACACTTACATTCCATGCCTTGCTGCAAAGGGCAGAATGGAAATAGACCAAAGAATAAATTACTGTCTTAGATTCTGTGAACCTCCTCGAGCACCCTTCCCGCAAAAAAACCCAAAAAATAAACCCCAAAAAAGTTGCCTTCTAGTTTTTGGGCTTCTTTTAGTAATGGAGTTAAAGCAGCCTGAAACAAGGAAACTGCCAAAAGTACTAACACTGCCAAGGTGTTAAAAAATTACTTTTTAAATGGCTGCACTACCACTTTTTAAATCGGTGCACTACCCAACTCGGTTATATGGTTGTGTATTAGCTTCTTTGTGGTTTAAAGAATATTAAGATGACAGTTTTATAAAGTTCAACATTAAAACTTTGTAATTTTTACCCAATAGAAATCAAATCTTCCTTCTAAGATGTTTATCCCTTATCCTTAAAGGCTCAAAGAGAAACATTTAAAAGCTATTTTTTTTCATGAGAAACTAATCGAAATGTGGGTTTGAGAGGTATTTTTTCCAAGAAGTAGTTTTTTTCCTGAGATTTTACAGGATTTTTTTTAGTTTATTTTAAACTTGACTTTTATGAAGAAAGGTATAGAAGATAAATTCTAAGAGTTTTCTCAGAGACCTTTAAAGTATTTTCTCCATCTTCTTTTGCAGTCTATTTTGTGCCTGTTCAGTTTATTCAGGATTTTATTTGTTGTCTTCCAGGATGAGAGTCTATTTTCAAGATAAACAAGCAATCCATTTAATATAACTGTAGGCCAGATAATGGGACTTCTGTGCGATTACTATTGTATGGATTTACTTACATGATTTCACTTAATATCTACTAGAACTGCATAGCTGTATTTTCACAAGGTTTTTTTCAGGCTTTTTATGAGACTATCTTGTGGTGAATGCTAGAGAGCATTCAAATGTAAGTTTCCAGGAAACTTTATTTTCTCCAAACATATTGTTGATAATTTTATTGGATAGGGACATTGAGTTTTTCAAGAAAAGTGTTTGAATTTTTCCTCATACAGTTCTGGGAGATTTTTAGTATTGCAGGACAAAGCTTTCTGTCTGAATAAACAGTAGAAATTGCTATTGATTTCTAGATCCTAAAATGAGAGATACGACCATCATAAAGACTTCACCCATCCTAATGGGGTAAAAAAAAAACCAACTTGAACATCTTTGTATTGTGGTAATTAATTTTTTTGAGAAATTTTAACAGGAAAGTAGATGCTTCTAATAAAACGGATAGGCCAAATTATGAAATCAGTGGTAATAAATCTGCATCTGAACATCTCAATAATTTTATTTTTATTAGTCTCAGTATATTTTTGTTACTGACAACCTGTTCTTTCCCCTGTTTTCCTCACAACTTCCTTCCTTGGCCTAATCTTTCTTTGAAGTCAACATCTGATCTCCTGAGACAGTAGTGTATTATTTAAGCCAGCATCTATCAGATCATCTATCTGAACTATCAGTTCAAAATTTAGCTAAGCCTTTGAAATATATCCTGAGAGAAAATCTTCAGTCCTAGAGAGGTTTATTTTATCCTATTAAGAACTTTTCAGAAAGGTTGATGGATGCATGTGTGTGAGTCAGAAATCTGTGTATGTTCTGATTGCTAACTCAGGTATGCTTAAGCCTTGTTTACCTAAAATTTTTCTGTGTGGATAAATAACTATGGAAAGCAAAGTGTTGTTAGTCTCCTCTGTACTCTGCTGTATCACTGAATGTATTCTTTCTTTTCTGTGTGGCAGGAGGAATGCCAGAACTATATTCGAGTGCTTCTTGTTGGAGGCAACCATCTCTTCACCTGTGGAACCAACGCGTTCACTCCAATCTGCACCAATCGCACGGTACAAGTGAAATGTTTTGCCCCACAGGCTGAAGTCTGTGTTCTGAGCCAGCAGATTAAAAGACAGAGCATGTTGTGGCTGAGAGGTGGCTATTTCTGTATGGATGGGTGAGCTGATGGGTAAAAGGCTGATTTAGCTAGCGGCAGGCCAAATAGGAGAGCTGACTGATCTCCTTGTGCAGTCTTTTCCTCAGCTTCTTTTTACAAACAGCTATGAGCAGCTCAGTTCCTCCTGCATGCCAATTTCTGTGAACCTTGGGTGTTTATAAGACTGCTGTCACTGTCAGGTTTGATTGGCATCAATAGGTTTAATTATAAAATGTGGTTGTGCTGCTACATAACTGTGTATGTGTAGTTCTGGAGAAATGAGAGTACCTGTATTAGATATTTCTGACTGGTGAGATAGAGGAATATTGACTGTCATTCTGTTTTCAAAAAAAGCCTAATTATAGCATCACTAATAGTCATAATAAATATCAAAATGTCACTGTTTGGACTAGGCTGCCTATTTGTTTCAGGAGGGGAGAAAAACTTATATACAAAGAATAGCTGTATTACTAAAAAACTCCTTGGTAGATTTATTGTATTTAAACTCATTGTACCTTTATTTTCAAATAGTGTATTAACATCATGCTGTGGTTTATGGCTGAAAGTACTTGGGCTACTAAATCAGAGATGGTTCTGCTGAGTTGGAAAGCTCCTTTTCTTACTCTCATTTTTCATGTGAGATTTTTTTCCTAAAACACATCAACAAAGAAAATAATAGATTTGTTGTTGTTGTTGTTGTTGTTTGCTATGGTGAATGCCTTATTGATTCTGGCAGTCAGGTTTGGTTGTATTTTTCATAATAACAATCTGTAGAAATAACTAATTTTTGAGCTCTTTCTTAGAGAAAACATTTTGGCATGGTAGATAGTGATGACATGTATGCTTTACATATCAAAATGGAAAAATTGAGATCTGATAACATAAGACTTTCTATATGAGACAAATTCAGATTGATGTAGAGGTTGACTCATTGATGTTGTACAATGCTAAAGCAGATTACAGGGGTTTGTCATAGAATTTTGCATCAGATTGATGCAGCTTGGCTGAAATGATAATTTTCAGGTAACTTTAATCCCTTTTTCTGATTCTTTTACAGTTAAGCAACTTGACAGAGATACATGACCAAATCAGTGGCATGGCTCGTTGTCCCTACAGTCCCCAGCACAACTCCACTGCTCTTCTCACTTCCAGTGGAGAATTATATGCTGCTACAGCCATGGATTTTCCAGGAAGGGATCCTGCTATTTATCGAAGTCTGGGGGCCCTTCCTCCTCTCCGAACTGCCCAGTACAACTCCAAGTGGCTGAATGGTGAGTGCTGATTGACTGTGAGACTCATCTTCTTTAGCTCATGTTCATCGTATTCATGGTATTGAAATTCCATTCTGAGAATCTGAATGTTTTTGGAGTATTGTTTATTTAAATTATATAAATAACGAATTTAAATTATTGTTTATTTTAAATTATTTTGCTTTTTTAATATACTATTTTACTGGTATAAGTATTATGGAATTTAGTTAATATAGCTGAAGTTTGTAGATGTGCCCTTAAATATATGTCATTTTTGCAGGCACGGGGATGAGATGCACTTACAGTGCTCTTACATGGCAAAGCTGAGTCATCTTTGAGCAGCAGCTTGCATTGAGCATTCTTTTCTGAGTCCCTCAAAAACCTAAGGCAGAAAATAAACAGTTTAAAATGAACTGAATTCTCCTGGCTCTCCCTGCAGGTCCCATCTTTGACAAGCAGAAAAAGTTCAGCTTTCAAGCTGCTTAGGTGACAGACTGACATTTTTGACACTTATTATAGCCAAAGGACAGGGAATAGTTTACAAAACGTATCATAAAATTGTGTTTAGCCATCAATTTTGTGTCATGGATGTTAATCACGTGATGAGTATTTCCAGCTGGGAGAAGCTGTTAACAGATAGGTATTCCTGAGATGTGACAGACTGAGTTGCCATTTTGTTTATTACAAAAAAAGGGAGCAGATTCTTCTAAAATGAAAAATATTATTTAACAAAAAGTGTGAAATTATGTGTATTATAGTTTGCCCATGCCTGTTCCAGAAGAAAAAAAAACATAATGTGAGTTATGTGACACAATAGTCACTATTCCTACAGCACATTTCATGTTATGATGGGATTATTCTCATGTTGGAAATTAAATAGAAATACAAATCCTTCTAGCTTCAGAATATTCGGTCAGCTGCAAGTAACAGATTTTATTTTGAATATATCAGTTCTCATATAATGTGAATGCTGAATTGTGCTTATACGGTTGGTGTATTTTATTTGAACAATGAACGCATCAAAAGTAGCTTGCAGAAATTTGTGACCTTCTCTGAAGGTCGGATGATTTTATAATGTTAATTGACAACAACAAGAACAAAATCCTAAATTGTGTGGAACATGACGGAATTATAGCAGCGCAAAAGAAGCGAGAGGGAAAATGAATGCAATGCATAAATATTCCTATTCAGGCACCCTTTGTCCACTCATCTTGGTATTGGAGCTAATTGCTGTGCCACACCTGTGTATTTTTGTCAAAGGGGAAAAAGCCTTCACAGAGAATTTCCAGCTTAACTGGATATTTTTATGTCAAAGGCACACTAAAATTCCCTCTAGACTTCTCTAATTAATCATATTCACTGCATTCACGTTTTGTCTATTAAAAGCTTCAGATGTACTTATACATTCTCCGTTAGAGTCCATTCTTCTGACTCAAAACTGTTTATAATTAAGTTACCAGGAAACTGTAGCTTTTATCTTTGGGGAGGAAGAACGAGATGAGTTTTGTAATTGGAGCCAGATAAGTCCAATAAAAGACTGAAAGCTGCCCAGCTATATTAAAGGAAGAGGGAATATTTTCTGGGGTAACTAGGAGTGGGAGATTTCTCTGCTTGAGTTGGGGATTTATCTGCTTTTATATCAATTTGCACACTTATATGATTCAGTGCCAAGAAACTTTAGTTTTTCAATGCTTGAAGTGAAGATTTTGCTGCTTTCACTGAGAAAGCAACACAGATCGATGGGCCTGCAAGAAAAGCAAGGCATCAACTGGAATGGAAGCTCTCTAGTCAATATCTGTTCTGCAGCAGTAGCTCACAGTTACTGAAATTCAACCTCATTTGAGGTGTTCATGTGCGTGCACGTGTCTGTCAATGTTTCCAATTCATAGTCTTCCTCAGAAGCACCCTGATTCTTCTCACTTAGATTTTCTGCTCTGCGAATCATGTTGGATCAAATCAAATCATCTCTGGGGGTCATGGTTGTACTCTGAAACACAGCTGATTATCTCACTCTGCTTTATTGCTGTGCAATAAAGACATTGTTGATTTTAATGGCTAGCACAGCAAATTCAGAGATCTTCCATCAGTCAGGCAAAAAGGACATGCCTATATACCTAGGCAGTTCTCTTCATGTTCACTGTACCTTTTGGTGCAGGATCTTCACTTGAAAAACTCTGACCATTCATCACAGAAGAAAACTTGTTCCTAATCTTACTTGTCAGAAGGTCTGTAATCACAGGAACAATGATATACAGCACAAGAGGGGAAAATGGAGCTAATGTGTCAGGTGGCTCAGGTGAGATCTCACATTACCATGATGTGGTTTCAGCTTCTGGAATCACAGATTGCACAAATAAAATACATCTATGCTGTTTATCTGAGTTCTGGTTCAGCCAGAGTAATATATTTATTATTGGGTCCTGCCTTCTGCTGGGGGTTTGGTTGGCCTGGAAGCAATCCACATCAGCTGAGTGTGTAAATTAGCAGCTGTTTACTGGGCATCATTCTGATCAGTTGCTTAACATTAGCAGATCATAGAGAAATCAGTGAACTTTCATTTCTGAATTATCATTTTCTTGATGTACTCAACACTCAGTTATCTTGGGGGACAAAGGGTTGGATAGGTCAGTTAAAAGTATTAATTATTCAGTGTAAAAGTAAGCTACAGAAGTATGCTGAGAGAATATAACTGAAGGGGGAAAGGAAAATTAATGTGAAGCACAAAGATTTTAAACAAGCACAAATCCAAAAATGTAGATGAATGGCACAGGAACTCTGCCAACACAAAAACCCTATTTCTGACTGGAACTAGTTATTGTGGAGCCATCTTTGAGGCTCTCTGAACATACTGTTTGATCACCTACTAGACTACATCAGGATTTGACTCCTGGAATTTTGTCTGGTTTAAAAATTTTTATTGGCAGAAAGGACAGTTTACCAAAAATTACAGATATTTCCACACTTCCTTAGATTTTTTCTATTTTGAAAAATTTTAGAGTGTACACAGTCGCATCTTCATTGATGGAGGAAAGAAGCATCTGGTGTTACTTAGTGAACTTAGTCTCTTTTAGTATTTACAGTTGCAATCTATTCAGCTCTTGAATATCTCTGACTATGATTGCCAGTTACATTTTGCTTTTACTTCAGAACTTCTCTCTGCTTCTAGAAAAAGAAATTGATGTTCTGTTTATCAATACTATTTCTGTCTTCCTGGTGCTCCTATGGACAGCATCGAATGCAGCTGGTCCAAAGGCAGGGAGCAGGTTTTAGACCACAAGTTATAACCATGCAGAAATTCTGCTTGTCTCCATGACGAGATGCCACTGAAGCTACTCTAGTGGTATGACCTGAGCACTCACCTTAGTTCAACAGGGATTGGGCTGCTCACAGAAATTTATCAAGTGGCAATGCAGGGTGAGACAGACCCTGCATTATCCTCTTGCCAGCCCTGTTGATGCTTTGTAACGATGTCCCTGTACTCCAAGGGAACATGATCACGCAGAGGAGTTAACAAGGGCTGCAAACTCACTCTCTCACCCATCCAACAGCCCAGTAAGCCTGCAAACATGAAACAGAGAACCCAGTTCTCCTTCCCATGACGTCATATTTTGGCCTTCTCTTTTCCCATGTAAAGGAAGATGTAATGCCTGAAGTTACATGAATATGTATATATGAACAAACAAATGAAGAACGTGGAAAGACTGCTTACCAGTAATTTACTCTGTAAGGTGTCGTGTTCTGCTGTGTACTCTCTCTTTCTCTCTGAATCTATGTCCAAGCGCTTCTGTGCTTAAGAGAAACAATTTGAGGTGATAGAGCACACACTGAGGATTATGTCTAAAGCAGAAATCTCTCCCACTGATTTCTTCTGACCAAAGCAGTCAGCAAGACCCTGAGCTTCAGCCAGCTGCTCAGGTCAGTAAAGGGCAGCATGTTCCTGGAATGTTTTAAAATTTCCCTGGTAGTGTTTCATAAGAAGAATAGTCTGCATTAGCTGTCTGCTTTGGACATTATTAAGTGATAAATAATAAATTATTCTTTCATTAAGCTGGCATGCTGTCTGTTTCAGTGTTTTTAAGCTCTCAGTGTAAAAATGTTTAAATAATATCTGGAGTTGATATAGTATGCTTCAAATTAGACTTTGCTGTAGAGTTGATCTGCAAAGTGCAGCAGGGGCAGAATTCATCATAGTTTGCTCTAGAGAGCAGAAGTAAATGTAATAGTTATATTTGCAGTCCACAGTTGCAGTGTGTCCCGACTGGCAAGGAAAAGCCTTCACTCTTTAGACTTAAAAACCTTTTCTGTAGTCCAATATTTACAGTTAGTAAATGTATTTCTCCTTTCAATGCACCTCTTTAAATCACTAAGTGTTTGATCTGATGGCTCAGTTGGAAAGTTTACCTTAGTCTATAATGTCTGTTTGCTTGCCTCAGCCAATAAAAGGGCAAAACATTAAAAAAAAAAAAAAGAAAAGGAAATCCCTTTCTGTTTCATCACAAGGAGAAACACTAAGACATTCGGTTTCATAATTTGTCAAATGCCTTTACTTACAATTGCATGGGTCTCCAACTATCTTGGAATGATTGCAGCTGTTTTCTTCACCCTAGACATGCAATTATAGATGCTATTGGAATATATTAAATAAATAAAAACTGTGTTCTAAATGTCACAACATTTCATCAGTGGACAGACCATAGATTATGAAAATGTAATCCTATATCAGAGGTAGCCATAAAATAAAATAAAAAAACTGAAAAAAAAATAAAATCTCTTCCAATTTAGAAGCCTTTCCATCTGACAAGATGAGTGTTTGGATTGTTCTGCTTTATGGTAGACATAATATTACCATTTTTCCTCTTGCTGTCCTAAGCATTTGGTTATTAGATACTCTTACTAAAGTGGTTCTTCTGAGATTACTTTCTTAAAAACACTAATAAAAAGCTTATTAATCCAGAGCAGATACTTTTAGTCTTCACAAGTAATAGTAAAAGTAAAATTCTTACAAAGGTGGTTTGATTAGTGGGGTTTAATACAGCTCTGAATCAATTCCTATTATTGTTTGTTAGCAGACTTTTATTATAACTTTTGCTGCTAGTAGGATGTGTAGAGAGAATTTATGATCTAAGAATAAAATTAATTCTTTGAATTTTGTTTTTAAGGATTAATGGAAATGGCTATAATAATTCAGTGTTATCCTTTCATTTTTCTGGGTTTTAATGAAAAGCTTTGTAATTACCTAGTGCAAGCTTTTCTTTATTATGTAATATTTCATGTAACTCAAACCGAGTGCGTGCTTGAATGTGCAATGTACTCTTTTAGATAAGAGACCTTACTGAAAATATGCAAAGTATATTCTACCAGTTGTTGCTTATTTTCCAAGACAATAAATAATTACATTTTGTTGGTTGCCACCCATGAGGTTGGTTCTTTTCTTATGTTTGTATCATCATTTTTGTGCGTATCCTAAAATAGGAGAGAAAATACCTGCTGGTTTTGAAACCTGTCCTTAGGCTTCTTCACTGGAGCAGCTACCAGAGGAAAAGTTGGAGCAGTTAAGCTGTGTTTTGCCTTTCAGATTTGTCCATCTTCTCCCTGATGGCAGTGACAGAGTAGGAGAGCAGTAAGTTGATGTGATGTGGAGGTGCCTCTCCTGACTTCCTTTTTCCAGTGCCAGACTAAATTATTACAAAACACCTTCATAGCATTTCCTCACCTGTTTGAAATGGTAGAGACAAGAAGCACTACCCATGGAGTTGGGATATTTTTACTTCTTATCTACCCTAGGTAAAACAACAAGGTCCACCTTCCATTTATTAAAAACACTAGGAGGCTGTTGAGGACAGAGTCCTGTTCTTTTATATCTCATCTATCCTGCTTATGTCAGGTGCCAGTCAGAGAGGCTGAATGAGGAAGGAGGACATTTCTGCAAGCAGATCATCTGTTCCCAGCTGTGGAGAGACACAACAGGAACGTGAGCCTCATTAATGCATAAAACTCTGATACACAGTGACTCAGAGAGAATGAAAGAACTTAGGACTGAAATACCTCCCAACCAGGGGAAAGTGGAGAATTTCAAATTTCAGGGAACATGAACATATGAAAACCAGCATTTATCCAAGAAAGGAGGGTATTGAAAGGTTACCTGAATATGAGGAATAATTCTTTACTGTGCAGGTAACTGCATGTTGGAACAGACTACCCAGAGAGGTTGTGGAGTTTCATTCACTGGAGATATTAAAGAACAGTCTGGACACAATTTTGTCCAATGTACTTTAGAATGACCTGACCTGAGCAGGGAGGTTGGATCAGATGACCCTTCTAACCTGACTCACTCTGTGATTCTGTGTGATCCTGTGACAGAAATATCAGAGGCAGAGATGGAATTTCAACTGCAGTCATACCAAGCCATAAGGTGGAGGGGGAAGATGATGATTATGAAATTGGTTTCCTTTTTGTTATGGAAAAAAAAAAAAAAAGAAAAAAAAGAAAAAGGAAGAGAGGAGCAGGTTGTAGTGGGTTCATGCTGTCTATATTGCAGGCACTCACCAAAAAAGCCTCTCTGTCACTCCCTTCTTCAGCTGGATGGGAGAGAGAAAATATTTTCATATGCGTTGAGATAAGGATGGGGAGAGATCACTCACCAAATATCATCATGGGCTAAACAGGCTGAAATTAGAGATATGAACTTATTGCTTACAAAGTCAGAGCAGGATAATGAGAAGTAAAACAAAAACTTAAAACCCTCCACCTTCCTTCCCATGCCTCCCTCCTTCCCAGCTCTACTTCCCACCCCAGCAGTGCAGGGAGACAGGGAATGGGGTTATGGTCAGTTCATCACCTGTGGCTTCTCCTGCTGCTCAGGGAGAGGGGTCATTCCCCTGATGCACTGTGGCATCCCTTCCACAGGAGACAATTCTCCATGAACTTCTCTAGTGTGAGTCCCTCCCACAGGCAACAGTCCTCCCCACACTGCTGCAGCATGGGTCACGCTTCCACAGGGTGCAGTCCATAAAGGACAGCCTGCTCCAGCATGGGCTCCTCTTTCCATGGGTCTTCCATGGGGTCACAGACTCCTCTCAGGCATCCATCTGCTCCAGCATGGGCTCTTCCACAGATTGCTGGTGGATCTTTGCATCCCTGTGGATCCCCATGGGCTGCAGGGGCACAGCTGCTTCACCATGGTCTTCACCTCCAGCTGGAGGGGAATCTCAGCTCTGGCATCTGGAACATCTCCTGCCCCTCCTTCTCCACTGACCTTGGTGTCTGCAGGGCTGCTTCTCTCACATTCTTTGTCTCCTCTCTTCTGTGCCCGCAATTGCATCTGTGCAATAACTTTTCTTCCTTCCTGTTATCACAGAAGCTTTACCACCATTTCTAGTTGGCACAGCCTTGGCCAGTGGCATGTCCATCTGTTGGCGCTGCCAGGGATTGGCTCGGCTGGACAATGAGGGAAGCTTCTGGCTGCTTCTCATAGCAGCCACCCCTGTAGACCCCTGGCTACCAAAGATTGGCCATGCAAACCAAATGCAGAGGTCTGCAGGGAAAGTAATTTGATTGTCTCCATCCCTGCAAAACAGAGAAAAAAATGGCAGTGCAAATGTTTGGAGAGAGCCATCATAACTGGTTTTTTTTCCATACCATAATGGCTGCTTGGCAAAATCTCCTTAAAGAACACTAGATTCCTGTGTATGTGGAATTCTGGATTCAATTTTAAGTAACCATCCAAACTTCTGGAACTTTCGATAGATCCCCATACTCCAGATTTCTAGAGGTTTTGAGTGAATTAATGAAATCCCTGTGTATTTTTCACCTTTACCTCCCTGCCCCTTCATACATGGCTTTGCAAGGTGTCTATCCAGTGAATATAGGTGACACAAAATCTACTGAACTCCAGGTGGCACTTTCAAGGGCTTCAATAAATATTAGGTCAGATTATAGAATGGCTTCTGTGACTAAGTTTGTCACTGGCAAATTTGCATCAGCAAAATGATATAATAAATTGTGAAGTATTATGCCATGTAAGAATATTTTACCTTGAAAATGAAGGAGACATATTTGAAATAAACAACAGGAAATAAAAGAAGGAATTTTGTAATACCGTATTTGAAAACAATTTTTCAGAAAAGAAATAATTGCATTTCAGAATTTATTAGAGTACATCAGTAAAAAAGTAATGAATGCATCCACTTTTATGATTATGCTGAATTGTATTATAAGATTTATCAGCAATATTAGAGAAGATTGGAAAAAAAAAGTCTGGGATACACAGTTTTAGTGCATTTTGCTGTCCTTGCTCTTCCATACCTATAAAATTTTCAATTTAGCAAAAGGAAAAGAATATAAAAGAAATCATGGAGAGCTAAGGCATTGCAAAGCAAATAGTCAAAATAGATTGGTAGCCAGCTACTCTATGGCAGGTTGGCATTTTTAGCACGCATCATAGGTAATTGTGAAACACAGAGGAAAAATAGATATTAATAAACCATTTTCAGTAGTTTCATACTGGACTTAACATTTTACAATTTAGCTCCTGAGGATGGATATAGCTGTGATGACCACAAGTTATGTATTACTTTTGAGGCATAAAATGCTATAAGAAAACTTTACTCTGTGATTAAAATTTTTCCCTAAACCTTCATGAACAGTGATGCCTTGATCAGCCTAATGCAAGGCCTATACTTTTTTTCCAACAGCTTCATAGGGCCACAGCTACCTTAATATACTTAATGAATATGTAGAGATGGCAAAATGCAATTGTAACTGGACTTTGTTGATTATGTTAATAAGATGAAAGAAAATAATATAGATGGGCACATCTGAAGCTTAAATTCTTTCCATTACTTTAAGAGTGGCTTTTGGGGAGAATTTCTAGCTGAAATGAGCTTTATGCAAAAAAACTCACATGCATCTTTCTAGAATTTAATGCTACTGAACATTTGGTTGAATACAATTATTTGGAAGAAATGGATTTTTAGAGGTCAACATTATGGTGTGATTCATTGATCTAGTCAGGTCAGTGAACAAGTGAACAGGTTCCAGAGAGATGTCATTCAACATTAGAGTAGTATCTAGACTCCTAAGGTTTTGAATATATTATGTATTCATATATCTTTTGTGTGTCTTGTTTTGTGTGCATATACACATATAAAACCTGATCTGTGTCTAAATCAGAAAAACTTAATATTTTAGCTTTCTTTTAACATTTCTGGGGTTGATTTCACTTTTGATTGGGTCTTTGAATGCCTTACACTTCAGATATGAGTGGTCACATCTCTCAGGGACACTCAGTGGAAATCACAGCTCTTACTTGCTTAGAGTAGGCTTTGGACCTTTAAATCCTTAAGGTTAATTGTTGTTACCTCCTTAAAGAAAGTTAGATCATTTTCTGTCATTTGATCAACTCTGGAAGCTGTGACATCCACTAACTATGTAAATTAAGCCATGTTAGATTGCTTCAGAAGATGAGAAGTTATATGGATTAAAGAGAACAAGTGAACTTTCTTGCTCCAAAGCTCAGACAAGAGGCCAAGACTACCTCAGATACTCTCAGGGAGCTTTTTTAGGCTCCTGTTTCCCATTCCTATCCACAGAAAAACTCCTGTGAAAGTTCCTCTCATCTTTTTACCCACTCAGATTGCATCTACACCACTAAATAAAAAATAAGCTTATGAATGACACCTTTGGCAGGTGGAAAGTGAGAATAATCTAAAGGGAATCATTGTGTCTTCCTGTTAAATGCTTTCACATTAAGAACAGAGACTGTGCTCCCCAGAAAATGTCTCCAACCTTCAGAAAAACAATCATGTTAATGTTATCTGATTGAAGCACTACCTTGGCATCATATGGTTGAGTTGTCTTTTTTGCAGTAACTTAGAATTCTGAGTCTGTGGGGAAGCGTCCTTGTTGGGCAGTCACACTGCTTTATGAAGCAAATGGTAGAGATTCCCAGGATTGGTGCTGAGTAAGCAAACTTCAGAAACAGCAGAGTAGTGTGTTTGCCCAGGGGCAGTGCTGAGTAGCCACCCAGTGCTTTCAGTGCATGGGATTGTGCCTCTGTGTAGCAGTGCTCCGTGCTGTACACTGGAGATATTTGTTAGGTCACATCAACAAAGTCATTTTCTTGCTTTCTTGATTCCACTGGTTCCATTTAATTTGGGAAAGTCTAGTCAGCCTGAAACGTCCATAAACTGAGCACATAAAAAACCCTATCAAGGTCATATACAATACTAGTGACATTATTACAAGTTGACATACTCATCCTAACTGTATCGTGTCACATACCAGAATCCTTACACTTGTTGTGGTGATCTGATAAATCAGAAATGAGATGTGTTTGCCCTTCCAGAACTATTTGCAAAGTCAGCATGAAACAAGAGATTTGCTTCATTTGCTGCATTAAAATCTTACATGGTAAGGCCTCCATATCAACAAATAGCAGTTCACAGCACAATATTTGGACACATAAGAACTGATTTTTCCTAGCTGAGAAGCTACTTTTTCCTTTGAAGTTTTGAAGTGACCCTGTTCATTTTTTCCCAAAGAGAGAATTAAATAAATAAAGTGTGACATGATAATCCTTCCATACCCACTGAATTCCCTAAGGTAACTGTGAGATTATTACATTTAATGCAAGCGAAAGCAGTTTTCACAAGTTTCAACAGCAGGTCACAATTTCATCAGTTCATAATCAATAAAGTATAAACATAGGTGTTTGCAGATGTATATATTGTTTCTCAGTTTTGAATCCATGAAATATGAGTACTAGGTATTTTTTGTACATGTGTTATGATTATCAGTGCAACTTTAAAATACTGTCTTTTGAAAGGTTGAGATGGATTTTCAAGAACCCTGAATACATTCTGAATACATTTCATATTATTTTTGCTCCTATGGTTTGTGAAACTTGTTTTATTTTTGTAATTCATCATTCTTTACACTGACTGCTTCCAATGGTGTTTTTTAAACTCAGCAGTGAGATCCTATGGTGCCAATGTAGAGACCTTTTCATATCAGTGGGCCTCCAGTGAGAGGTATCTTCAGGCCTGATTGCAAGGCAGGGCCTCTTTGTTTAATGTTTGTACAAAATGTTTTTTGTGGGTGGATCAAATTGATTTTGAGTATTTGCACAGTATTTTTGAAGCCTTTGAAGCAAAATCCCTATTGTAATGGAAGTTTTACACAGATGTGGAATGAAGATTTAAGTTTCTACTAGGGTTAACATTACTAATAGTTTAGTTCTTTGTATATTGTCAGTGCAATTTTATTTCTTATGATATCGTAAGTCCTGTCAAACTTTTTTGCCTTTTCTATTCCTTTTTTTAAAGACTCAAATGCACTGATAGTATGTAACTTATGAAAGCTCAGGGCACCAAGAGGTTCTCAAAATTGTTGCATTGTGATCTGCCTGCAAAATACCTGTGCAGCTCTGAATGTGGGGAAAATGTGGTGTGTTCCAGACTGCTCTCAAGGAAGCACTTCATAAAATAGAGAGTGAAAGCTACAGGGAGGAGTGAGAGTACGTTTGGATCTGCTCAGCTTCATACATCCGAGGCAGCTCATAATCGCTGCTGCCAAAAACCTGCCCTGGGAACTCTCAGCATAGTAGATAGAGATGGAAGCAGCACAAGAGGCCACATTAGCTGGGATCTGGCCTGCCTTTGAAGAAGAGTTTTCTGACAGTTTGGACTGCTGTGAGGCAGTGCCAGCTTGCTTGCCTTTCTAATGCCCCTCAAAAGTTCTGATAAGTTTGAGATACTCCTGTAAAATGCTTACATCAAATTACAGCAGCCTTTTTCTATATGACAGTGCTGTCAAAAATGTTCACCTATTAATTTTATTTGAAGTGTTTCCTCACAAAAGATGTCTTTAAAACAGTTTTATTTGTTTTCTCAATTCAGAATAAAATATGGGAATGAAAAACAAAAGTTTTCTTGTTTCTCAGAGGTATCAGTATTCTAAAATGGTTCCTTGCACAAGTGAGGCACTTCTTCACAAATCTGTGTATCAAATTTATCTTTCCTTTAAGAACTCATCAACTTTTCAGCCTCTTCTAAGGTCATGGACTTTCCTCAGTTCTAGTAATCCTTACAGGAAATAGACCATATGTTTATTGTCTTTGGTATCCACTGTTCCTTTTTTTTTTTTTCTTTCAAGAAATATTGCCATCTGTTGCTTTCCAGATTATTTTTTACATATTTTCTAATTTCTCCTTCATCACCATCAGGTTTTTTGATCAGTTTTCAATCATTTTTTTAAAGAAAAGAAAAAAGAAATCTGTAATACTCTCAAAACCATTAAGCAAGATAGGATTGAAATGCAGTTATCTTACCATCAAACATTCTTGTGTAGTTCTCTTTTCTTTTAATTACAGCCTGTGAACACGTTTTTGCTCACCATCAATTACTACCCATTATCCTGCTAATCTGGAGTAATGGCATGGTGGCAAAGCAGAAACAGAGTTACAAGATAAAGCAATTACATTGTAAGAATTCACTGTGCCCTTATGTGAAGAATGAGAAGTCAGAGACACCTCTGATGGTGGAATACGGCGAGCTGGGCCAAGGTTGCCCAGCACAGTCATGTTCTATAAACACCTAGAGCAAAACCTGTCAGGCCACGTGTTGTGGTTTGACCCCAGATGGCAGCTCTGCTGGCTTTTTGTGCTCATGGGGTGGTGTGAGAAAGAAAAGGCCTTGGCTCTATGTAAGTGCTGCTCAACAATAACAAAAACATCCCTGAATCACCAGCACTGTTTCCAGCACAAATCCAAAACACAGTGCCTTGCTAGCTACTATGAAAAAAATTAACTCTACCCAGCCAAACCCAGCACATCATGATCAAGTATCTCATAATCCCAGCTGGACTTGAGCTGGCCTGTTCAAATGTCATAGTGCCATATCCCTAAGGATAATAAAAAGTGTGTTTATCTAAATATAGTGCTTGAAGATAAATCCAACTTCCACGTTAGTATGAGTGCATGTATCATAAGAAGGCAATAAATGATCTTTACTTCTGTTATTTCCAGAACCAAATTTTGTGTCATCTTATGACATTGGGAATTTTACCTACTTCTTCTTCCGGGAAAACGCAGTGGAACATGACTGTGGGAAAACTGTTTTCTCTCGTGCTGCTCGGGTGTGCAAAAATGATATTGGTGGCAAGTTTGTGCTGGAGGATACCTGGACTACCTTCATGAAAGCTCGTCTGAACTGCTCTCGCCCTGGAGAGATTCCATTTTACTATAATGAACTTCAGAGTACTTTTTTCCTGCCAGAACTGGACTTGATCTATGGGATTTTTACCACTAATGTGTAAGTAAACTGTATGATATATTTTATTTTCTTGCTGTTTTTGACAGCATAACCTAGAACTTCTGAGCTACTCTCTTCTGCTTATGCCAGGTAAACATCATAAATTCAAACTACTGTTTTTCCCAATCTACTAAATTCAAACTACTGTTTTCTGTGAGCAAGTATCAGTTCCAAATGTTTCCCACATGAATTGTTGAAAACACGAGAGAAGGAAAAATTCTTAATATTTCCTTATGGCAGGGACCCAGTTTCGTTTAAGACTATTCTGTCATGTTCTTAATTTATTCATAGAAATTAATGATTTTTTATTTTTACTATTGTAACCCATAAATGCATTATTTATTTATGAAATAAATTTTTTATAATTTTAATGTGACATGATCATGAATTTGACAAGATGGAATTTGACCATGTCATAAAGAACTCATCTTACCCAAAAGACCACAAGAGGTGCTCTTACATATTTTAAAATAGTCCTAACATATTCTTATGTGAATTTGAGGGTCAAACCAAGAATGTAACCTAATTTTAAGTGAACCTATTAGATCAATAAGATAAAATTTAAAAAAAATAAAAGTACAGTTTGGTTTTAAAAATTCAAAATTTTTAAATATTAAAAAATTGGATCGACAGAGGGAAAAAAGAGACATTTATCTCAGAAATGTCCTTTGTTAATTTAAACATGATGACTGGTGTTCAAATGCTCAGCGAGACCAGCTTCTGTGTTATGGCTGTGCAGCCCAATGTTCAGACCACTGGAACAATTTCAGAATTTGAGTTTGATTCTCTTACCTTTTTGTACTGTCTCGCTGTGTCAGTTTTGTCTAGAATTTTAAAATGTCCTTGGGCACCTAAAACATAGGTAAGGGATCCTTGAACATAGGGATACCTACCTTTCATAAATCTCCATTACCAGATGGAAACATTCATTCAAACATTCAATTTGTTGGCATAAACATTCAAGTTTATGCCAACAAATTATATTCCCTATGCATTCTACACACTGAACATAAATTTGAACTCATTTAGGCATCTTCCAGACTCAGGCTCACCCCTGGGCTGGCAGCTCAGGCTGTGAACAAGACCAGTGATGGGATGCTTACACCAGGCTGTGGCAATTCCTAACTCATGACATTGGATGACGAGCTCAGCCTGTTTCTGCAATGGAGTCGTGTAGGGAATCTAAACACTGTACAGAGAACAGCAGAGACTTTGAGATCATTTGGGATAAGAAAATTTGCTGTTGTTTTGATCAGTAATTTTAATTTTGTTGTCCTGTTTTCCTGGTTAATTCATATACTAGAAGACAGGTATTTGTCAGGTGGAATCCACATGCACTGTTCAACATGATCTTTCATGAGAAGTCAAAATAGCCTAGACATGTTCCTGCCGTGAAAAGCCTGAGCAGAGGAATTCTGCTCTAGAAAATCCATGGGGCTTTGGCCATAGAAGGGGAATGCTTTTCCTGATGTTTCCCGGCTCTTCTGAAATTGGACTTGCTATTGTTAAGACTTGCTTTGCCACATGAAAGTAGACAGTATTTTAAACCTTGCTGCTACTTTCCTCTTCCCCCATGGCCCAACATTCTGACTGTCCAACAGAGATGGACTGTTCAAAGAGGAATTAATTAATTATAACTGTTTGATGGTAGGGTTTTTATATTGCTCTATTTAAATGTCTGCCATCAAATGTTGTAACTAAATTTTTTGGATGTTTTTGAAATGTTTTAGAGTTAGGATTACTTCCTCATGCTGACTACCTGTTCACCGATAGTTTGTGGCACTCATATGATCCACCTTTCTGGCCTGCAAGTAATGGTGGAAAAACATAAGGGTTTTTCTATGACAGGGAATAGCATGTTCCTTTCTGTTCATTTAACAGCATCAGATATAAATTAATGGCATTCATAATTCTTCAATCTCACTATCTTCAGAATTACAATGACCTTAATGTTTTTTTTAGTATACTTCATTATACTTGTGGAGGGGAAAAAATGGAACATTTGTCTAACAGCCAGACCTGCACCTTTTATATGTTGTTGACTGTTAAGTCCACTATAGCCACTGCTTCATGATAAAGATGATTTTGTTTCTTTCAGACTATCCAAAAATTCTATAAACGTGAGTTTCATGTCCTCTTAGGGCTTAATGAAATTCGAGAAAACAATGGTACAGTTAATAATATTAGTGAGATGCATTTAGTGATATAAGCAAGGATTTATCTGCTCCAATGATGATTGATTCTGCAGAAGTTGTAAGCATGGAACTTCAAGTTTTGGGCTTCCTTTGAAATAGGAGGGACAAGCATAAGAAAGCAAATTGTTCTTTTGTTCTGGTATTTAATCCATGTGTCCTTGTTCTTTTGTTCATTTTTTTCCCCATCATTTGGGAGTTTCTGTAGTATATTTTCTTAAGCCTTGTGTGAATTACAGGCTAAGCCTAAAAAAAATAGAAAACAGAGAAGAATGCTGTGTGGATCAATTTCCAGCAGTTCTAGCTGCAACAGGAAATCTGTGCAATTGACACCTTCATTATCTATTCCATTATCTCAAAATGAGGAAAAGAACACTGCAATTTTCCATATTAGGGCTTTCATAGTTATTAGGTTATATTCTTTACACAATGCAGACTTACTTTATTGCCTTGTATATCACATTTTCAAACCCAGGAAATTGTATGTTTTGACCAGCTGCCATTTATTGATGTTTATTTTTTTTAGCATGATATCTTGTAAGCAGTCCAAGTTGTTTTCTCTTGATGGGTTTCTGGAACTTGCATTCTTATTGCTGTACAATATCTCTTGGAAGATAGGGGTTTTGTGGACGTGTCTTGCCCAGGGATTCCACAGGGTCTAGAGGCATACCACACATTGAAAATCCTTAGTTATGTCATGCAGTCATTTTTTGTATGGGAGAAACTTTATTGAACCCTGAGAATAATATAATCCTGAACTTTGTAACTAGAAAAGAGGTGTCCCTCTTTTCTAGTGATTGTGATTATGTGTTGAAGTATAGGAGTCTGGTATTAGAAATATACTGTAGTATTAGAGCAGCAGCAGAAAGTAGTAAGTTCTGAGTTTTTCCCCACACCAGCTTCTTGGTAAGGCTGACAAATATTTTAAATGCAATGGCTATGCTAAATCAGCTCATCATATATCATTATCTTGAGATATCATCTCCTGGCTGATCATATCTGCTTCATTAATTACTTGAAGGATTGAAGAGTTACTGCCTTTTTTATTTATTTTTCAGCAAGTTGACTTCTTAATATTATTATGTAGGTTAATGTATTTATTTCTTTTGCAGGAACAGCATAGCAGCCTCAGCAGTTTGTGTTTTCAATCTGAGTGCCATAACTCAAACCTTTAATGGGCCCTTCAAATACCAGGAGAACTCTCGCTCTGCTTGGCTTCCATATCCCAATCCTAACCCTAATTTTCAGGTATGGATATGTGGGAGAAAGACAATATTTTATGTGAGCTTTCCTCAAAGTACTGTATGGTTCATAATTTATAAATCCAGTTTTGCACTATGTTGTAGCCTAAGGCCTTAAAAAAACTAAATTTAAAAAAAGTGCTTAGGAGAACCCCTTATTTCAACATATATAATTTTAATTTTATCCTTCCACAAAATAATTTGGATTGAAAAACAGGTATACTTTGCAGGGTAGGAGAAAAAAGGCTTAACTTCAATCTTCTGTCAAAATAAAACACTATAGTTATCTGTCAAGGTGACATTAACTCCTGTCTGAAGTATGATCAAACTGCTATTCTCTTTTACATTGTATTTGTGCTATTAGGACCTAGAAAATGGAACAGTGTCTGGCAGAAAAAAGAAAGTGAGAGGGAGGTGGTAAAGGAGGAATGGTCAGAACTTTATATATTTTCATGTGCAAGGTGGTCCACACTTCTTGAAGAATCAGATTAAAAGAATTTGTGATGTGTTGTGCCCCTCATTTGAAGCTGTTTGCTTCATAGGGTGTAATAATCTGCAGCTGGCTGACAGTGTAAAAGTGGGTAGCCCAAGGTGGATCATTCTGAGGAACTCTACAAATAGAAAAGGCTATTTCAGTGAGCACATACACATTGTTTTCTTCTTTTGCATAGTCACCACTCCTACTAGGAGAATTTTAATGAGTGTGCTTCTTGCAAGGGAAATGGAAGGAAAAGCAGCATTAATGTAGTGATTAACAACAATAGCTTTTCATCAAGGCATTTAAGTGTAGTCACCTCTATTCACCTTTCACCCTCCCTCAGTCTCAATGCAATTTCACAAGTTCACTTCTGCTCCTGGAACAGCCTTCCCTAGCTTGTAAGAGTCATAAGATCTTCGCTAACAAGAAAAAGAATCACCTATTGGAGATTGTATTTAGCTTTAATTAGTTCCTGATCTATGCAAATGAAGGAAAATAAGGCACAGGTTACAGACTAGAGCCATGTTACGTTTCCTATGTAGTATTTTTGTCATCAGCCAAGTGACAAGACTCTACTTAAAAGTATGCCAGAAGCCTGCAGAAGCAGGCTATATTTGTATACAGCTTTTCACCTGCTGTAGAAATACTTGTATTGTCAAAATAGTTATAGGAAGAGGGTCTAAGAGAGGCTAAATTTTTGAAGGAGAAAGCCTGAAAAAATGCTTCTATGTAAAAATCTTATCACCTCTCTGACTAGGTAAGCACATCCAATAAAACTTGCTCAACTCTCCCTACAAACCTTGCATTAATATCGTGTTAATTATTGTGAGAGCGGCCCATACTGAATGGTACTTACAAAGAAAGATGAAGGCCTGATGGCTGTGTAAAAACAGTTTAAGTCTCTGCTGCACTGTTAGTGCACGTCTCCAAGTCCCAGTGAAGACAGGTGTTTCAATTTATTTCTTAGATGGCCTGGCTGATTTTAATACAGCTGGTACTTCATCCAATTTACAAGAACAGTGACAACAGTTGTATCATTTCTCACTGAGCCACAAACAGCTTTGAAGGCAGAGCTAGTGTTAAAAGCTGTAATGTGGCCTTTTACAACACAATATTGAAGGCAATTGATGTCAGCTGATCTCTAGGTATCTCTAGTGATGTCCAACTTCTGTTCTTTTGCCGATGCTGCTTTTTCTTCCCTTGAAAAACTTTCTGTTACATTTCTGGCTCCATAACTGCAGCAGTGATGCATACTAGAAGCTACTCTAATGCTTAGAGACAGGTGTAACCATTTCTTGTGACTTGATGGGGCTTTAGAGTACACACTTCACATAGATGAGATACATTCATCGGCTGAGTCATTGGATTCCTTCCAAGAAAGGACTTTTCTTTTGTAGAATCCTTATGATAAAGGATCAGAAGTTCTGTTTGTGTAGTCCCAGAAGAAGATTTATTCTCTGAATGTTCACCTAGTCAGTAGCAATAGAGAGAAGTATGTGATTTGAAGGAAGACTACTGCCGTGTAGATATAGTTACATCAAACATTGTATTTCCAAGGCTGGAAAATATTAATGAAATATTATCCATGTTAGAATACTATTGGAGTCCCAGGTTTGAGGATTATTGTTTTCTTCAGGGATCATTTCTCTTCTCTTTAGATGGGTCAATATCTATCAGAAGACCAAAGACCATTTGCATTTCAGTGTACTGTGAACGTTCAGCTAGAATTTTTCTTGCTTGATAGATCCAGAGAACTACTTCTTAGGCATGGTTTATTTTTTTCACTGATCTGACATACAGAGCAAGTAACTTTTTCCTGCCAGTTGCTGATTTGTCATTCTTTATCATCTGATCTCCCATTATGAAATACTTTGTTTAACTTTTTTTAGCATTTGTGGATTTGGAACCATCACTCAATTTTGGACTGAAAACATGGTAATAATGAAAAAATAACTGGTAGGGTTTTGTACACTATTATTTTGTTCATGCTGTAATTCATGGCATAACTTATGACTTAGTAAAACAGAATGAAAATGATGACTTAGTTATGCCTTTCACATCACCCAAATATTTGATAAGTGTTGTGAAGTGGTGCTTTACTTCTCTGATGCGATTATGCCTGAGTAAACATGTGAATGTTTATATATTCCCATGTATTAAGAAGCTTCCTCTTTTGTGTCCTCAGTTGAACACAAATATGTTAAAATAACTCCCATTTATTTTGCTTTGTTTATTCGTGTTTGAAACTCGTCCATGCAGCTAGTGGATGTAGTCCTGTAAGAAAAGAGCACAGTTTTCAGATTTAAAATATGGTCAGTTTCAAAGCAAAAAAGTCTTTGCTGTGGATAATAATAATAGATCTCTGCACTGCCCAGTTTTGCTACTTAAGACAGAGTCCTAAGAAACCTCTTGAACTGCATGTTGTACTTTCACCTGGGATTCCTGTCAGACCCTGGCTGTGGTAGGACATGGGATTTCCTTTAAAAACTTGTTATGTCTTTAGCACCAAGGTCTGAAAATTATAAAGAAAATTAGTCAGAAAATAATTTGGTTTTTTTAATGGTAGTTTTTCTCCTTCCTGCCCTGTGAACATAGGATGCAGCAAAATATTTTCACAATTTGCTTGTGCTGGTCATTCTGGTGTCCTTCTATATTGTTTAGAGTTAGGGAGCCTCCATAGTACTGCCTCAGAAAAACTGAGCTTCCTCAATCCTTGGACCGTCTGGTTAGCACCAAAATGGGACCTGAAAGTCAAATTCCACATTGTCATTACGAGATATACTCTTGCTTTTATTTTCTTGTGCTGTAAATCAGATGGTAAATCTATTGTTATTGTTGGCACATATAGTCATGTTAACTTTTCTGTCCTTACAGTGTGGCACCATGGACCAGGGTTTGTATGTAAATCTGACTGAGAGAAATCTTCAAGATGCACAAAAATTCTTCTTAATGCATGAGGTTGTTCAACCAGTTATTCCAATTCCTTACTTCATGGAAGACAACAGCCGATTTTCCCATGTGGTTGTGGATGTTGTGCAGGGCAAGGACATGCTTTTCCATATCATCTATCTTGCCACAGGTATGAATCTTCACTGCTGCAATAACTGCAGGAGTTTATGAGGTCTTTTGGTTTTTAATGTTCCATTAATTACTTATGAAATACATGTATAATGCCTTGAACATCAGCTTTTCCTCTTTGACACAATCACCTGTCTATCTTCTACATCTTCTGAATAGATTAATTTAGCCATTACAATGTCTTTTATGTTCTTTTGTGAACTCAAATTTTGGTGTCTGTTTCCTGTTTTCCTTTGAAGCTATGAAACTTGTGTGCTCTTGAGGGAATCAAACACTGGAAGTTCTACAAATGGGACTTCCCAAGTTTCACTGTACTTGTTCTACTTAGTTAAGGGTACAAAGTTAAGGGCCCAAGATAAGATGCTTTAGGACTCTCTGATGAAGAAGTAACTTTTTAAATATCAAATACAGCTACTATTTCTATTTCTGAATTTTCTGTGCAAGTATATTTTATTAACTTTCCTTTTCATCTCATTTTTAAGATATTCATTATGCAGTTTTTTTTATTATACCATGCCTTATTATTTGTCCATTTATATGTAAGCTTAGCAGTGAAAGGAAAACAACCCTCTACCTTATATTGCCTTGATTAGAGCTATTGCCTTCTTGGTTCAAAATTTCAATCCTAAAATAACAAGGCTGTTTGGGAACTGTTTTGCAGAACAAGGATGTCCGCAGCTGAGACTGAAGTGCTAGACTGGACTAATAAGTTTAAAGCTTTATGGCATAAAATTTAGGATAGTTCTTAAATACTTGGGCCTATGCACATTAGTAGGGAATAGCTCATCAAAGCAATGGTTTGTTAATGTTCAGTTTGTCTCATTTTGCTCATTGAAAGCTGGGCAGTAAAAGAAAAGCTTTTGATAGGTTAAAAATATGCTTAGATTTGACCAGTTCTAGTCAAAACAGCCTACTGGTTGGTAAATCAGAGCATTTTAAATGAAATCATGTCAATACTAAGTGGTGTTTGTATTGTAGAGACCTCCTGACTGAAACTGAATTACAGAAACATGAACTGAATTGATTTTGTATGAAGAGACTATCACTGCATTGTGGGATATTTTCATTATTTACAGTCTTGGAAGCACCAAGAATAATGACTTCTGTCATAATTCTGATTGTCTTCAGGTTTCAGTGTCCCTTGGTGTGTTACCTTTTATGTTCAAGTTGGCAAGTGAGGATCTAAAATTTTACGCTTCATGGTTCATTAATAAATTGTGTTCAGGAGTGATTCTATGTTCTTTTTATGCTGCTAAAACAAGATATTGCTCCTATGCTCCTTGTGATGTATGCTTGACTTTCATTCTTCTCTGTACGTCTGGTTTTGATTATTCGTGGAAGCAAGGTACCTATCTTAGATGGATCTTTAGCCTGAATTCAGCACTTGCTTTCCTGTAACAGGACAGTGTATGTTTTATAAGTGTGAGAAAACATATGATAAAGACCCCATTCTATTCTTGAAGTTTTCTTGATGTAGTCAATTCTATTTCACATGTATTTCACTGAATCACAGTGGATTTTGTTAACATTCCTTCTACCCCAATTGAATCTAAGTATTAAATCTTATTTTCTAAGAAATCTTAATACTCACTTTTGGTAGAGTTTGAAATTACCACACACACCATTATGTTTATATACAAGTACCACAGGTACAGTGCATAAATGTAGTTTAAAAATCCCAAGATGTACCAAATTACACAGTGTCATATATTTATGTATTAAGGTTTTAGGAGAAAGGTGATACTTTGCCTTCTTTGGGGTGCAGATCATCATTTCAATTTCATTATATTGTTAATTGTGCAGCATCTTATTTCTCCTGAGCCCTGGTTTTTCTTATGTAGAAACTGTGGAGTAGTTAACATTGAGTTTTCACCAGAAACTGAATTTGGTAAAAGATTACTGAGAAAAATGCCACTACTTCTGTAAACACAGAGACTAAAAGGCAGTGGCCTTAACTTTGAAAATAAACAATAAATTTGGAAACAACCCAAGTTTAAGGCTTTTGAATTTCCCCAGTGTCCAGCTTTACTCCCACATAAACCTTTCTCTATCTCAAGCTCCTAACACCATAAAGCATGTGTATGTTTGGGAGAGAATAAAGACTGGGCTGACAGTTACTGCCAGCCTGAGAAATGTTGTCATTATATCTTTCCTGATTAAATTTGTTAGCATTATTAAAAGTGATAGTAAATTAAATTTGGAATTAAACTTTTGCCACAATGCTCCATCTTCAAAAAAGAGATGAAGGAATAAAAGCTGCCAAGCAGAAAAGACCCTGGGGGTGCTGGTCGACAGTAACAGAACATGAGCCAGCGTGTGCCCAGGTGGCCAAGAAGGCCAATGGCATGCTGGCCTGCATCAGCAATGGTGTGGCCAGCAGGACCAGGGTGTGATCTTCATTCTGTATTCAACCACTGGTGTGGCTGCACCTTGAAACCTGTGTTCAGGCCCTCCACTCCAAGAAGGACATTGAGATTGTAGAGTGTGTCCAGAGAAGGGCAATGAGGCTGATGAACGGTCTGGAGCACAAGTGACATGAGGAGCAGATGTGGGAGTTGGGGTTGTTTAGCTTGAAGAAAAGGAGGCTCAAGGGGGACCTTTACGCTCTTTGCAGCTGCCTGAAAAGAGGTTGTAGCCAGGTAGGGGTCAGTCTCTTCTCACAAGTAACAAGTGGTGGGACAAGAGGAAATGGCCCCCAGTTTTGCCAGAGGAGATTTAGATTGGATACTAGGAGAAAAATTCTTCACTGAAACGGTTTTCAGGCATTGGAACAGGCTGCTCAGGGAAGCAGTAGAATCACCATCCTCAAGGCATTTGAAAGACATGTAAATGTGGGGCTTAGGGATATGGTTTAGAGGTGGACTCATCAGTGCTGGGTTAACAACTGGACGTGATGATCTTAAAGGTCCTTTCCGATATAAACAGTTCTAATGAATCCATGACCTGGGGAGCAACAGTCTAGTGGGCATTTACTTCCTGGCAAAGTCAAGGAGCACACCTCCTTGGAGCACTTTTCTCTGGGCACATTCAGCATGGATTACTCAAGGGTTAAGCTCATCTGAAAATCTGAATACTTTCTGTGGTAAGATGTCTGTGCATGAGGAGAGAGTAGTACCATAACTTTAGCAAGACTTTTGACACTGTCTCCTGCCATATTCATATATTCAAATTAGGATATAGGGTCTGTATGGGTGGGCAGCTGGATCTATAAAACCTGCTAGGATGTCAGGCTCCGAGGGTAGTTTTAATGGGATGTATAGAACTGATAAGAAGCCAAGTACTGTCCTATTTGATATTTTTTAATTAATGACCTGGAGGAGTACAAGGAGTGGATTCTATCATGTGTGCAAGTGACACCCCACCAGGGTACAAGTAGTTACACTGGAGGATGTGCCACCCAAGGGAATTTAGGCGTGCTGAAGGGATGCCATTACTGCAAACACAGCCAACACCATCTTGGGCTGTATTATCAGGAACACAGCCAGAAGATCAAGGGAGGAGGTTGTTCCCCAGTTTTGGCGTCCCCCAGTACAAGAAGGACATGGATAAAATGGAGCAAATTGAGTGAAAGGCCACCTTCTGTTGAAGGTTGGAGCACCATGCCCTAAGACGAGAAGCTGAGGGAGCTGGCCTTGCTCATCCTTGAGGAGAAAAGGCTTTGTGGGGATGCTGGTAGCATCCTGCTAATACTTACAGGAAATTTACCTGGAGAACAGTGACATACTCTTTACACAGGTGCATGGTGGGAAGGCAGGAGGCAATACAGAGAGAATTCAGACTGGATATAAAGAAAAACCTTCTCACTTACAGGGCAGTCAAGCAACAGGTTGTGCAGTCTCCATTCTTGGAGGTTTTTGAGACCAGGCAGCAACACGGTCTGTTATAGCTAACTGTCTTTTGAGCAGAAGTTTGGACTTGAGACCTTCTGATCTCCTTTCCAACCTAAATTATCCTGTGCTTATACTATGCCAGTATCGTGTCAAATTGGTTGGGCTAAATTACATTTTTATTCAACACTGTGATAATAGATGTCATTGTACTTTCTTTTGCCTAAAGGAAAGTACATTCAACTCTGGTGTAAGTTCTCTCAGTAGGCAATTTGCACGTAGCAGTGTAAAGCAGCATGGACCCAAACCATGCTGTAAGAGATGTACACCACATAACTTTTGTAGTTATAATTCATTCCAATGTTCTGCAAAAATTGTCTTTTAGAATGCACAAAGCCTCAGTGGAAAAGTAGGCATACAGATTGGATTTAATATAAATGAATGTTCTGCTTTGTTATTCAAAGCAAAATCAGTTTTTTGAAACAGATGGCCAATACTTAAGAGAAAGTTCTCTCTTCACCCCCTCACCTACCCACCCTGTTGTTAGCATATGAATATTACCAGGGAGAATAACCCTGGGAGTATAAAAGTGTAATCTAATTTCATTAAACCTTAAATAGATGTTGTATTACTTTAGGAGAGATTGGGAGTAAGCAAACAAGTGCATTAATCTGCTGAGTCAACAGTCTTCATTTCCTAAACCTCTGCCAAGTCATCATTCTGCTAGGAGATTCTGGTGTGCTAGGGCTTAGCAGCTACTCCTTATATAAAAAATATACTTTGGTACTTTGGAGAAACATCTTAATCTTTCACTGTACTGACTTCTAACACAGAATGGAGGGATATATCAATTCCTGCACATTTTGTGCTGCTGGCTTTAGGCAAGAAGAAATCCCTGGAACAATTTTCAGTGATTTAGAAAGGAAAATCAAGGAAAGCATGCACAGATGTTCTGAACTAAAAATCATCTATAACAATACATGAAAAGAAGAGCAACTAGAGAAACACTAAATATTCTTAAAACTCTACGTTTGAAAGGCCTCTCTCTTTGTAAAAAAAAAAAAATCCAATCAATATGTCACAGTTTGTTTCCCTTCTTTTGTCCCTTCCCCACCTTCATATTTTTTTCCCCCATTTGATTTCTTTCCTACACTTAAAGTGCCTAGGTGTCCCATGGTTAAAAATGTTGCTGATATGTTTTTTCAGAATAGGATGCTGCAACAAGAGCAAGTACCCCTTATTCAGAGGACTGTTCCCAAATGTATTTTGTACACTAATGAATAAGAAAAAATATTAGATATAGTGTCTAGTTTGAGGGCATTATGAACATATAATGGACTTGGGAGTTTGGAAAAGATAATACTTGCACTGTCTGGTAAATAACCTTAAATGCCATCCTTTAAAACTACTTGGTAAAAAAACTCCAGTGTTTTTGTTGTTCTTCAATCCCACTGGACAGAGTATGTCCCCTCTGTATCCTGAGTAGGAATGGTATATGCCCAGTGGTAGATCTTAGTTATTGGGATTTATAGTACAGCATTGATGAAATTGGGGTATAGCTGACCTAGAAAGAAAGTATGAAACCTGAAGAAAGATTTATTGTTGGCTACATTGCATGTCTCTAAAGAGTGGATTGTTCACCGAAGTGAACCACAATTTTTATGCCATAAATCCAGGTTTTATCTGGGGCTTAAAGGTCACTGGAGGATGTTACAAGAAGTTCTAAAAATTGCAGGTAGCAATGCGGAGAGTAATGATAAAAATAATTCTGATGAAACACATACAGCAATTATAATGACCAAGTAGAGAGGTTTCATGAAGAAGTCTCAAAAGTTATTTTTGGAAAATGCAGATGAAATTTTCATATGTTTGCCTTTAGAAGGGTTAAAACAGGTAGTGAATTTCCACAAACAACATTTTTTCTCATGAAGCCCTGAAACTAGATTATACAGAAACTAGTCCCAACCTAATAAAGAGATTTGGAAGTTTGCAAGAAACTCAGTTTGGGAATGCCATCATAGCAGTTAGTATTTCTTCTGTTTGTCTTGCTAGATGGGAGTAAACTGATGCAAAGTACTCCCTGGTTTGATTCCTCTGTGATTTTTGTTACAGCTCTATCCTGTACATTTTGTTTTTGTAATCAGTACACTACATTTTTTTCTGGGAAACAACCTAAGGTCTTAGCAAGAAAAAAAGTTTTTTGTGTGATGTTACTTAAAATTCTCTAAATAAATACTGTCATTTTCCTGGCAGACTACAACTTCTGATCAAAGTGTGCAGCTTTCACAGTTTAATATGCATGGTGTCAGAATATAGGTAGTATCTGTGCAGTTGCCAACCTGAAAGCTATAAGCAAAAATATATGCATATGTATTTTTCATACATGCTGAAGAGAGCAACAAAGCTTAAGCTGGCTGCATTTTTTTCCAGTTTGGTGCTATTCTTGACTGCATTATCCTAAGTGAGTTGAGTTTCTTGGAAGTAATCTGTAGATAATTTCTTTACAAAGGACATACAGACTTTTCATCTCAGTTAAGAATCACTTTCTTTGTCTAGAAATTACCATATAAATGCAATAAGAACCAAAGTAGTTGTAATTCGAGTCAGATGTCAACTGTGAAAGTAATAGGTGTCTATTTGTATGTATTAATTCTTTCTAACTCAAAAACAGAAACAGTGGAATCAGAGTACAAATGGATAATGGGACATATACACTGTGGCACACAGTTGTCACTTTCTGAAACCATTTCTCTTTTTACAGAAAACACAGTTGTTTTGGTTTTTATGCTTGACAAAGGTACAGCACGCTTTTACAGAGTTGTAAAGCACTGTTGCCGTGGTTTTAAAACTATTTCCCTGTAACTTGTTACCCTTCTGGCCTTATGCAATGCCATTTCAAGCTTGAAGCAAGGATACTCATCAGTTACTTTGATGGGGAAGACTGATGCATGTTGGAAGACACCAGTCCTAGCAGCAATGTAATGATCTTGAAAATTTGTTTCAAAAAGTCAAACAGTAAACCATAAAATTAATAACCTTACTCTCTTCTGCTTTTGCACTGACATCTATATCTGATAAAGGAAAACCCTAGCTGAATTCATACTTTGTTTATATGATTAATCTTTTCAGGAAACATTTTGCTGCAAAGTTCAAAAAAAGATGTAAAAGATTGCATGGTTTTGTCTTGAAGAGTCTAATGTACACTCTGGGATTTATGCTAGCTTTTATAGGAAGGCTTGCTATATATTTCTGCTAGCATATTTATGTTATTTTCCATGTATAATGTCTCTAAAGGCAAAGAAGGATAATGCAAACCTTTGTTGTTTTTCTATGTAATTTAAACAGAGAAATGTTTATTTTTCCCTTGATTTTTTTGTGTATTGTGTCATCTGTACTGGGCAGAGTGGTTTTAAAAAGGTACTAAATGAGAGTGGCTACATCTAAAGTCAGGGATACAGGGTTATAAATGATACTGTGGGGCTCCAGAGGAAAAAACATAGCATTTAAAATGTCCAGCAGTACTGATTTCCCTTGGCTTTATCTCTGTGTATAGAGATAAATCATTCTGCCAGATTCAGCTGGTGAGCTTTCTTAATAAATAGATGGTTCTAACTAGAACTGGTTAAATTATTCATTGACAGCAATTTATATATGAGAATTGTAGCCCTTTATTTGGTTCACAAATTACCCAGCACTTATTTGTAGTCATTTTTTGTTATTATAATCAACCCATAAATAGGTCATGATTTTGATTAGTTTGTTGCTGCTATTTCCTCATAGAGTTTTTTCATATTTTAGTTATCATGTTCATGAATTGCCTGCTGCAAGTAGATGGTGTTCTGTTTTCTCAAGGGACAAATTTAAGTAGGAGAAGCCCTTTTTTCTATTCACAAATTATCGTTATGTCTTTATAATTGCCCAGCCCTGTCAGATAAAGACTATAAATAAATGTCCAAAGAACATACGGTGTGTGCACTTCTGTTCTGCCACTGGAAATCAGAATTGCTGCAAGAAGAAGCTACTGGCTGAAGAACAGCTGGCTCTTCTTGCATGGGAGTGAGATTAATGCATGGGCCAGGGAGAGAAACAGATTGTAAAGAGCTGGAGACAAAGTCTCAACCTTCCATTAAAAAAAGAACAGGCTCCTCTTTCTCATAGTGATGCTGAGCTTTCAAATCCTGTTTGACTACTTTATAAACTTAGAATGGCCAAGTAGCCTTTCCTTATTCCTATTTTTTGTTGGAAGTATCACCTCTTCTTCCTGAAAGATAAACTAGGCTTGACAACCCCTATGTTCATTTATTGTTACTTAATTCTAATGCACAAAATATGAGGCTGTGAGCAAGAGAGGTGCTCAATGTTGTCCTGCTGTATTCAAAGCTAACATCTATTATGATCTACACCTACCTTCAAAACTTTCAATACTGTGTGGTGCCAGTCAACAGGCTTGGTCTTAATTTTGGAAACAGTGTTGGAATTAGCCTTGTTTAGGGGTGAAATCTGATCTTTGTACCAACTGTGCAGCCCTTATGTGAATTTACAGTACTCAGAGCTCTCCCTGAGAGATGTAGGGAAGAAGCTTTCCCTCTGAAGGGACTTGACTTTGTCACATGTTGCTCAAACTTCTTTAGAATATTCTGCAGGGCCTTTTACTTTAAAAAAGCCTTTCTTTTAAGGTGGACATAGGAGTGACTTAATAAACCCATGCCAACCAAAGAAGGAAGTGGAATAGTTAAGTCACAGGGAGAAAGAAAAGTTTGAACCTTACATGAAACTCAACTTCAACTCTAAAAGCCCCAAAGCTGGATCACAAGTATTATTCCATGACATGTACAATATTTAGTGTGAGCTGCCAGGAAAGCAGTCATTAAATGGGATATTCCACTGCACTCCTGTTTTTGTTGATGTTTATGAGCTTCTGATTCTGCATTATTTTTCCTGGTAAACCTCAATAAATCCAGATGTTTATAATTAAGCATTTACAAGCAGTGGCACTAGTAATCATTGAGATTCTTTTCCTCCTGTGCTTACCTAGCTCTGGTCATAGGACATGGCAAATCTTAACAAGCTAAAGAATTTCTCAATAAAGATATGCCTTATTTACTTTGTTCTGTGTCTTATAAGTCATCAAAATGTGAAGATGCTTTATTCCAGATATTGTGGTCTCTGTAAGAAGGGTCCTGTAACCTGCAAGTTAGCTCACAAAAGATGGATTAGGTTCCATGCATTTTACTGTAATCAAGACACTGGGTAAGAGTCTTAATATTGGAAGCAAAGAGTTACTTGTTTACAGATTCATTCTTCTAATTTTTAGGTTTTTTTTATTTTTCTTTCTTATCCCATAAACCTTGGAAATTTGGTTCTATGGCTACACACCTTTAGGAGGAATAGCCATGACTGCAACCAGAATAGTGGTTACATAATTTGCTAGGAAATACACAAAGATTTTTAACTAACAAGCTCTGTGAGACTTCCTGGTTATGGCCAGATATACTTGGTCCTAGACCATTATATAAAGACTATAGTGTAATATGATCATAGGTATTGTATACCATGGCTATGTTCTACGGCTGTGGCTACTTTAATGTAGTAGTGAGAGTAATGAGATGAACAACTTCAAGTGAGAAGTTTTGAGATTCTTTCCTCTAATCCCATCTTTGTTTCTGTTTCTTGTTAATTTCATTTCTTACTCACTTTGGTGAGAAAAAAAAATCAGTATCATTCTTTCCTTCTGTGTTTCTCAGCAAAAACTGTGCTTTACGCTGAAATTGCTGCTGAGGTTCCATATAGATATATGTACTGGATGCGACTCATCTAGGGACTGAGGCACAGGGGCACATGCTATGCAAACTACAGGGGAGTTTGAATAGAGGATAGTTCCTGAAACTTTCTCTTCAGTCAAGTTGGTGATGCGTCTGGATCCATAGAGTAGTCAGTTGTCTTTCTGACACTTCCAATGAAAATAACCACATATGACTTGGTTAAGAAATCAGACAAGGTTTTTTGTGGGTTATTATCTGAGAAAAAGTTTTCTCCTCTTGTGCATCTGAATTCTTCTTTGATCTGGGCACTGAAAAATTTATTCAGTGGAAAAGCACTATCATATTCATAGCATGTGTTGGATCGTACAAGGTATTTTTTGTTTTGGTGGTATGAAGGAAGGCAATAAAAAATAATAGGAGCAGTAAGCACTCCCTGTCAAGTCAGATCCAATCAGAGTTAATACATCTCAACTTTGGAAGACTAGCAGGAGTCCAGGGCCTGTATTGGATAGTAATCTTTTGCTTTGTGCACAGTGTGGCATTCTTCACTGCTGCTCTGTCAGACATCAAGCCTTAAATCACAAAAACTACTTCATCTTGTGATTAGTATCTATGTTTATTACTGACTCTACAACTTTAGTTAGAGGCTACACAACCCTTCAGAGGTGCTCATCTCCATTATCTGAGAAGTCCAGTCCTAGATATTGATTAAACATTTCAGAACATCTCTTCAAAACTGGAATGTTTTCTCTTCATGAAAAGTTTATGGGAAATTAATATAGACTTCTTTGTTTCATAGTCAATTGCAGCAACCAGTCCCCATTGACAATCTTATTTCTTTCTCTTTTTAGAATCCAGGATATTAAAATTGCACATCTCTTGACAAATTTAATGTTTCTCCTTTAGAACCATAAGAATTCTTGTGTCTTCTTTTCCTCAGGGCTTCAGGTTTTGTGTGTCTATGTGTCATTTTTAGTACAGTAAAAGCTGGATTTTGAAAAAAAAAGGGAATTGTAATTTCAATATATTGCCAAATGGGCATTCTCTGGGATAGGTGTTATTCACACGTAGGTCTTGATACTGGATCTGTTTAGGTATCATCTAACTGTACTTAGGCAGTAAAATTTTGGGAATAAAAGCATGTTGTCACAGTCTTCTCAGCTAGCTGTATCTGAACTGCTGCCTGACTTGTTCTAGTTTATGTCTGGAAGTACAAACTGAGTAACTCACTATCTAGTGAGTACAACCTTAAGTCCAGCTCTAAGCAGCCCTTACTTAATTGTTTTTCTGATAGTGTTGGTTTAACAGGAGGATTCATATCAAACAGACCCAAACATTTGAGGCTACTGACGACATCTGATGGGAATCTTGGTACTGACAGTCTCATAGCACATACTCACGAGTCAGTGTGCATATTGGCAACATCTGTTTATTTCAAATGTAGTAATAAATGCATGATCAACACTGATAAATATGTACAATTTTTTTGTCTGTAGGTTTGGTGCCTCAAAATGGCCTTGGTATTCTATGTATGGTTGAATCTAACATTGTTTGAAATCCATTCCTTTTCTAAGCTGGAAGAATATGTCTTTTTATATGCCAAGTTATTTTAGTGTGATGCAGGACAAAAAAGGTTTACTGGCCTTCTTTGAGGATGCTGATATCATTTTTCATGATCCTTGTATTTATTTTTATTACTGAGTACATTTGTAGACAGAACTTGGGTAATTTAAATAAGAATTCAAAATGAGAGTATTGTTTGTTAAAATCAAGAAATGTTTGTTCAATGTTGTTATAAATCATGCCTTGATCTACATGGCCCGCTTGACATTTCCTGATGCCTCCCCAAGGAATAAAAAGAGAGAGAGTGTGAGGTACTAGAGCCAAACTTGAAATTCTTGTCCATCATCTCTTTGCCAAGTCCTGAGAAACAGCTTTCTTTTCTCCAACTCATTAAAGCCTCATCTAAAGATTTTATGCTGTAGTTTTAACCATATCCTCTCTTTTTAAATAGTATTTCTTAATCCAACAGTGGTAACTAAAATATTGTTATTCACATTTTAATGTTAACTTCCTGAAGGGGTTAGAAATGGTGATACCTTGTATAGGGACATGGTCAAGTAGCTATGCACTGAGAAAATCAGATACATTTAACAGGGATTATTCTCTGCAATTAACACAGCAACACAACACAGAAGGGTCAGTCTGCTGATGGCATCATCATTTGTGGGGCTTATGTAGAGCTGAGGTTTAATTCCTCATAATGTTCAGAGTTCAAAGCCATTTCTTGCACCTCCTTGTTGAGTGGTTGATCCAGGAGAGAAGGGGCTGCTGTGGATGGGGAGGAGCCCTCCCAAATCCACTTGCAGGCACTGTTTTAATGTGCATGCAGAGCACATAGTTCATGTGGCCTGCAGATGCAGGAGCACAGCGGCTCTCAAACCAAGTAGGTAAAGAATTCAGCTAGAAAGATGAAGCCTTGTTCCCTACTCCAAGAACTATTAAAATATTTTTCCAATGACTTTTTAATTAAGTAGTAACTTCCCAAAAAATCCCTAAGGACATGGAAGACACCTATCCCTTGCAGGGCATAAAAAAAAAATTCATGGTTTTTCTTGACTGCAACTGAGACTTTTCTGTCTTTGGTCCAACTGTCTCCTAAATACTGAGGGAGAATAAAGTAACTGCCTGTCACTGGTTTTGAATTTGTCATGGAATCAAGTCAGTGGCCAAGCAAACAGCATAACAAAAGAAGTTTTAAATCTTCAGTAGGGAAATGTACCTGTTAAAGTATTTATTATTAGCTATAATTACATGAAACAGTTCCACAAAAAGTGAAGTTCCAAGGATGAATTTTTTTCACTTTAAGTGGTATTAGTGTTCTGAATACCAGTTTCACACATGAAATCTGGAGGAGAAACAGTCGGCAATTGAATCCAGATTTCACAAGTCTCCAAACTGTTTAATAAAAAAGGTTCTTTATTATAGATTATTATTTATTTATTCTTTACTAAAACTTTTTTCATTGAAAAATAATTATATGGCATTGCAAATAAAAGATAGATAAAAGATACCCCTTCATAATGTCTTAAAATAGATAAATATTTATCTCAACAGGTAAAAGGAATGTATCACAGATTGAAATGTTGATAAATGTTTTCTTATCAACTGTAGTCTGTTAAGAAACTGTAGCTTCTGTAGCGTTTGCTTATAGGTATTTTACAGACCTGTGCTACTTCTAAGTGCAGTGCATGAACTGTTATGGGTAGATCAATTTTCAACTTAGACAAAATGGTATGAATTTCTATCTCATCTCTAAGGCACATCTTTGGCAAGCTGAAAAATCTCTATAAGGTTGGTAATAGAAGTAGTAGATAAAGGTGGGCCACTGAGCATGATTCATTAAAAATAAATATATTTTGAGATTTTTGAAATTACTTTTTTTTGGTCAGACAAGAAAAAACCTCTGGTTTAGATCTAGGTCGGGTAAAAATTTTCCACTAGAGTATATGAGCATCAGTCTAATAAGCTGAGATAGTTTAATTTTCTTTGTGAAAAAAATAGACATAATTGATGTGGTGGCTGAAACGTAATTCAGCATGTACTTGTTATTTTGTGTAGGTTTTTGCATGACTTTCTGGAAAAGACCAAAAGCAGAGAAAAGAGATTTCTTTTTGAGGAGTTAGAAGCTTCAACTTTATAGAAACAGTCTTTCAAAAAAAGACATGCTGCTTTGGTTTAGCTGCCAGTTCCTTTGCATCTTAGTCTCAAGTAGATCTGAATTTCCCTTTAGAGCTGGAATTCTCTATTTGAAAGATTTTTGAATGAGTCTGACTGGAGCTGGATTTAGGTTCCAATTTGAGGCGTGAAATGGCTGCTGAGGAATAATACACAAATTGCCCTATTTCCTAAACTAAAATACCTTTATGATTCATAGGAAATCCTCCTAGTGGAAATGTTATTTGTACCAATTTATAATCTGTTATACTTTATGGAGCAGTGGATATTTTCTGTACTGAAGGTAGATATTGAATTCTTTGCATGGTAGCTACTGGAAGAAAGCTTTGCTAATTCAACTGCAAACTGATTGTATCCTTGATGCTTTTGAGACATTATAACACATGGGAATTGTATCTACAAGGGACAGAAGTGCTCTAAAGGATGTTGTATGTTTACAAACTTTTCCTCTGGAAAACAGTATAGAGAGGATTGAGATGGTGATTGAGAGAGGGATTTTTTTCTGCAATTCTTACTGAGCTGCATATATCATTAATTTGTATGTTCTTTCTGTCCTCCCAGACGCGTCTTTGAAGAAAGTTTTTGTTTTTTTTTTTAATAACTAGAACAACACTTTTTTTTCCCCAAAAGGTTCTTTAAATTAATAAAGAAAGGATAACCCATAAATATTCCCTTCATGAAATAAATGCATATTAAATCTTAACATTCACCCATGAGAAAGTCCTCTATCTGAAGAGGTACAATTTCTCTTGGAGCAGCCACTAGGGCATTAAGAAGCTTGTTAATAATTTTAGAAGGTGTGCAGATAGATTGTGGTTTAAATTGCTCCTTTCAGGTTTTTAATAGTAGATAAATGAGTTAAATTATCTCCCTTGCATGGAAGTCTGAGGATGTGTAATAGACCATCAGACATCTTTGTTGACAAACATTATCAAAAATGTATCTCATTTCAGTGTTGATTTAAAATAATTTCAATACTATAAGGAAGAACATCAATATTTACTTGAAATAGAATAGGAAAGAGGGGATAAGAAGTCAGAGCAAAAGATAAAGAACATAAATCTAAAATATTATATATGCTTGCTTTTTATAGACTATCTTTCAAAACTGCTGTCGTTGCATCCAAGAATTGAAAAAATACTCAGGGTCTTACCCAGATAAGAATAATTTAATATAGGATTTTTTGCATTCTTTTTACGCTGCTTCCAAAGCTCTTTTCTGAGAAAGAGTCAAACCTTTCATGTTTCCAAAGTTAAGCAACTATTCTGTGTTTGAAACTGTTAATGCAGTAAGCACTGTGTGGTATAACTGTTTGTATATAATTTAAAATTAGCTTTTAACAAGTGTATTAAATTACGTATGCACCTTTATAACACTTCTTTTCTTTTTCTCCTTTCTAACTGCCAAGACACCAGACAACTGAATGTCCCATTTTAAGATTGCTATGTATTGCATGTAGTTTGACACAAAGGAGGACATTTTATTTCATTAGTAGTTGAAGTTGTTTTTTCTGAAATTTAGTCTTCCCTGCTAGTTTTTATTAATTTCTCTGTCTAATAACATACCAGCAGAGCAGCAATGACCATGGACTTTACTAAAAGCTTTTAAGATGTAAAATTCAATGCTTTTATATGGCCAAATATCTTTAGATTATTGTTATTCCCCAGCAATAACAGTACTACATAAGCAACCTCTGAAATGCAAAGTCCTTTGATATTGTGCATGGAGAAAGAATGATTTGATTTAAATTCTGGAATAATAGAAAGTGACACACCCTTTTTCTTTCTGTAACACACCTAGAACAGATGTGGTTTTATACCAGTTTTTAACTTCACATGGGGTCAAAAACTCCAAGACCAAACATATTGGCGATTTTGTACTAAGGTCTCACATGAACAAGCTGCAAGGTTTTTCAAGCCCCAGAATGCAGCATTTTTTTTATTATTGCTTCAGTTAATTTAATTTACTGTAATTTAATTAGATGTCAATGAGCAATGATTTATGAGTTTTCCAGGTCAATTTATGTACTTTTTTTTTTTCTCCAAATATTCTACAATAAAGACAGAAAGACTAAGAGACCTGAATAAGGCAAAGCTTAAGCTTTTCTATTTCTTGCAAGTGATGGCACAGAGGGTACTCAATGTTTCGTTTAGCCTTTTTGGTGTTTAAAAATAAATCTCCATATCAACAGGGCAGAACAATTTGCAACATTTCTCAGGGAAGTGCAACAAAATTCTTTTTTCTATTTCCAGCTACCCTATTTCATAGAAGGTTTTGTTATACAGTTACATAATTGCCTTTTTGATCTAATAAACCTGCTTTATATCTCTATTTCTTTTAATATCCACCCATGCCTTGTTATCATCATGATGATAGTGACCTGTAATAGTAAGAAAATCACAAAGGTTTATTGTTTAAATCCTTCATATGCTTATCACATTTCATTCCCTGTTAAGCCCACAATACAGAACATTCAGATTTTTGACCTCCATTTTTTCTGATACTTGTAGAAAAATCACATCTATATATTTTATTACATCATGAAAATATATTCAAAGTAGAGAAAAAGAACAAATTAACTATCACACTAATCAGATTGTTCAAACAATGGTTTAATTTCAAATGGAGAGACAAACATGTAAAACAGCTCTGAAAATAAAAAGAGATATTTAAAAAAAAAGAATTAAAATCTAAGTCTTGATGGAGCATCACAATTCCATATTCATTTTGAGGTTCACTCTTTTCCCTAAAGAATTAATGAATATGCGTCTAAAAATATAAAAATATTTAAATTAAAGTTGTCAATTAAGTTTGGAATTTTAAAATCAAACTGTATTATTTTCATCTTTATATCGTTGTAGAAGTACTATGCTTGCCCATTGTATATTTTTCATTTTTAAAGAAGAACTGTTGAAGCTCAGTCTTTCACTTGTCCTTTAGACTGGAGCATGATTAAAAATGTATTATAGTATTTCAAGTATAAGTACATGTCCCAGAAACCTGAAGGTAAAAGATAACTTAAGTTACAGGGCATGGTTATATTATCTTATCTTGTAAATATGCCCTTGCTTTAAACCAAATTGTACCCCACCCCCATGTGGGAAAAGAGATAATAGCAAAAGCTTTAATTATCCGTATTCTACTGATGATTTAACTAATTTTAAAGTTATTTTTAGAAAGGGCGGAGAAGAGCGGGATTTAAATTCCATCGCATTCTGTGTACCATATGTATCTTTTTTGATGTTACACAGATTGCTAGATCATAAATCCTGGGCTTCCCCTTTGTAAAAGGCTGAACCAGCTTCAGCTGTAGCTGTTCCTGTGTCTTTTTTTCTGTGTCGAGTGCACTAAAGCCCTTATGCAACCTAATGCTTTCTGTTCAGTGGAATAATTTTCTGCTGTTAGCCAAATGCACATTCTGCTTTGCAGTAGGGCTTTTTCCAGTTCTGTGCTGGAGGAAAGCAAAATTTGATGATACATTTTTCATGGTGGCTGGATGGTTATCAACCACCTTGCACATTCTTTGATTTTTTACTATTACACATTCTGTTAATCGATTTTATATTCAATATTTCAGTTTATTATTCGGAAGGACCTCTGTCTTGAAGATGACCCTAATACCCTATTTAATTTGTTTCTATGGTGTTTAATACAAATGCTATATGATTAATATAAACACTGTTTATATGCACATATGGATATTGTTTACAAGATATTTAACATTAACAGATTTTTTTGTTTAATTTCAAGTCTTAATACAGTCTGAACACTTTTATTTTGCAATGGGAAAAGTAATTTGTGTCCAATGAATAATATGCAAAACCAGTGTATAGTGGATAAAATGAATGCAGTTATTGAATATAATTTTCCAAAATCAATTTCAAATTAGGCTTCTTGAAAATATACATAATTCATATTTGTTTCAGCTACACTTAAAATGTATTCTCTCTAGTCTCCATCTATTAAATCCCCTGTTTATTGTGCTGCCAGATTGTTAAGTTTATCGTTTAGTCTGTTTTCATGTTATGACATACAGAGTATTTCTTGCATAGGTGGTATCTTATTCAACTTCAGTCACAAGAATCTCCTGAAATTCTGAGTGTTGCTTTAGCATCTGTGTGCTAAGTTGACTTCCCCTTTCCATTGCACTGACCACATCCTTTCATCTGATTAAGAGGTCTTACTGTTCTGAGGAATGTTTTGTGGGAATTTTGAAAAACAGACCCATAGTTAACCTGAAAGTTTATAATTTACAGTAGATTTTGCTGTTTCTTGAGGTTTTTCTTGGTATACGTGAGGAGATTTTCAGATCTGTAAATGCACCTTGTTGCGCTCAGAAAGTGCAGAAATGTTTGTGAAGTCTTCAATATAGGCACAGAGCTGTCCTGAAGATATATTTGAGACTTCTATGCGGTTCCTTTGCTTGCAACTCATATAGTTTAGAAGGCAACAATGACTTTTAGAAAAAGTAATGAAAGATGATCCTGTAGGTTTCTCTTCTGAAAGCCATTGTTTTGGATTCTGTCTCCTGGTGCTGGTTCAGTTGCTTTCTGGAAACCAGCCCACTCTCCAAGGTATTATGGCAAGAGTTAAGATTGAAAGTGTTTCCCTCTCTAAAAGGAATGGGTAGAGATTTTTTTTCCCTTCTTTTGAAGAAGTGAAATTAATTTACTTCTATACTGCCTCATGATGATTTGTTAAAGATGTGTTTGCTTGAAGAAAGCAGCAATATTTTGTAAACATAATGGCTCAAGTATTTATTATTCTCTATAGCAAGAATTTGCTGAAGCTTCCTAGAGTGATTTTATTTCTGTTAGGAAACTCAGGAAATTACAGCTTTATGAGTTTGTTGCATCTGCTATTTATTTTGTATGTTCATTTTCTGTTTTGCTTTGCAGGTGTCACCAAAGATGTTATAATGATTTCAGCTGCACTCTTGCAGTGTTTTCCATTGCTTTCTGGCTATGATTTATACCACTTACATCTTAAACTTTATTTTTCACTTTTAGAAATCATCCTTTCATTTTGTCCAATTATAATTTTGTTCATTACAGACTTTGTTGCCTCCAAGCATTTTCTCTAAAACTCCATCTCAGGTTCTCCATGCAGTTCTTCATAGTCTTCTACACATTACATAGCAATATTTCAACAGGAATTTTTCTCTTCATTCACAGTGATTAGATTTCTAATGTTCAGTTGCTTGTTTTGCAAGTCTCTTTAAAAGTATTGCAATATGGGCTAACAAAGCACATTATTTACTCGCTCTGGTCAATGTCATATCTTTTACTGCTCCTGTATATAGTTGGCCATCCTTAAAAATGGGCTGTCAGGTGTCTGGATTCAACCCAGTATGTCTTACTTACACTGAGGATGTAAAGATGCTATTCATTTGAATTCTTAAATGGCTGTTAGATTCAGGCTTGACATTTGTGATGAAACTGGAGCTTTCCATGTGTCCATGGCAATAAAGTTACATCCATTAAGATGCTCTGTGATTACTGTCCTCCTTAGCTGTTTCTTGGCAGAAGCGGACACTTAGTTTGATTACATAATTAAATATTCACTTGAAAGATTATGACAAGTCTGAAAACCTCCACACCTTAGAGCCATGTCCCCATACTTCTTTCCCTACTTTTCTCCTGAGTTTGCTTTGCAACTGTAGTGTGAAAATTTCCAGACAGACAACACTTTTGAGGATGGGAACTCTACAAGTTCTTTAGGAAATCTGCAGTCTTTGCTGGAGGTTGTGCATAATATTGCACACATTGTAGTAGAATTGGAAACAATGGAGCAAAACTCCGGGCTTTTGAAAGCATTGGAATCACTGGCTATGATTTTCTGCTGTAAGGAAGCCTGACACAGCCACGTTGCACACTAATACAGTTTAAGGATGTTATCTACACACTCTTGCTATGTACCATAGACTGTGCGTTGCAGTCAATTCAATTCGATCTGTGTCTGTCTCGGAGTTGTAGAGTAAAACCAGATCCTCACCCTAGTTTGGCCTCCCAAGTGGTCCTTCCAAAATCAGTCATATGCAGTAGGAATTTAAGGCAGAGAAGACAGGTTATAGAAGTCAGAAGCAGGGGAGTTTCTTGAGGCAGAAGTCGATCTCAGGTAACATTCTATTCCTTTTTGTTGAGTTTACATAATAACCCACATTGCTCCTGAGAAGAGCAGTGTTTCTTCCTGAAAATCTGTGGGATCTCTGGCACTGTTTCTTCACTTGAAGCTCAGTCAGTTGTGACTTTCAACATTTCTGAGTGTTGAATCCTCTTAGACGACAAATGAAGAAGTAATGCTTTGGGAGATGTTGAAAGGGAGCAAAAGGAAATATGAGGAATGGAGAATGTATGCCAAGATAAGAAGGAAGAACAAGAGCAATGACAGATCTCTTGGGGAAGGCATTAGTGCTGCAGTTCTCAAAGTGTGAATGTTGTATTTCTTTCTGGGGTGGTATGCTGCTGTAACCATGATCTCCAGGTCATAGGCTTGAATATAAAGAAATGTAAGTTTGCTGTCTATAATAAACAAGCCACAAGAAACACAAAATATTTGTGTTTGATCATATTCTCGTGTCCAAAGCTGTATTTCTAAATCGAATGTGTGTGTAGGCATAGGGGAGGGAGGCCTGCAGTAATTTTTTTTTCTTCTCTTGGGAAAGGTGACAGCAAGTGATTCAGTCTGTAGATGCCAGACTCAGCACTGTGGTAGGAAGAAATATTAGTCTGTAGAAGAGGCACATGCTGAATGCGTACCTGATTTTTGTCTCATGCAGGAAAACTGTGACAAGCCAAATACAACGCATCATGAATCATGCTGAATCTGTTGTCTGCCAGTTAAGCACATGATATAGAGTTGCACTGACTGATCTATAAAGCAATACCAATTAATTTACATCTGTAAAATGATCTCACTGTTTCTTCTCCTTCTTAGTATATTTTTCCAGCTTCTGTGCTCAAAAGAACATAATTCATCTTTCACTCAGTAATTAACAGAGTGCCATGGTTTAACCCCAGCCAGCCTCTAAGTACCACACAGCCCCTCACTCACTTCCCCACCAGTGGGATGGGGGAGAGAATCAGAAGAAAACATGTGGGTTGAGATAAAGACAGTTTAATAGGAAAAGCAAAAGCTACATAGACAAGCAAAGCAAAACAAGGAATTAATTCAGTGCTTCCCATGCTTGGTTCAGCCATCTCCAGGAGAGCAGGGCCCCATCAGGTGTAGTGGTGACTTGGGAAGACAAACACTATCACTCCAAATGTCATCACCTTCTTCCTTCTTCCCCCACTTTATGGTCTGGAATATCCCTTTGGTCAATTTGGGTCACCTGTCCTGGCTGTGCCTCCTCCCAAACTCCCAAGCACCCCCAGCTTCCAACTTTGCATGGCAGTGCAAAAAGCAGAAAAGGCCTTGGCTCTGTGTAAGCCCTGCTCAGCAATAACAAAATCAGCTCCGTATTACCAGTCCTGTGCTCAGCAAAAACCCAAAACACAGCCCCATACCAGCCATTGTGAAGATAATTAATTCTACCTCAGCCAAAACAAGCATATACAGGCACAGAAATTTTGGGACACATCTCAGACCATATTTTGACCATGAACCTTTTGTATAAAGTTTAAAAATTATAAACTGTAATTGTAGTCAGGATTTTTCATCCAGTAGTCATCAGTGAAAACACTGCTTCTTATGTTTTTCAGCTGAGCTGGTTATTGCTTAATTGTAGGGCAAAACTGACTGTTGGCAACAATTTAATTAGTTTTTGAATATAAGTCTGTTTTAGGTTGTTTGCAAAAAAAAGTTATCATCAAATTAGGTATTTTAATATTAAAAAGGTTAATAAAAACTAAAATTCTAATTTAATGAAAACTTTTTTCCTAAAAAGTGGACAAGCATGTTTACATCAAGAAAAGAGAGAAATGTAAGCAGGTATATGAAGTGATTATATTAAAACTTGACAGACTAGGCAGAAGATTTTAACATGCATATATGATTTGATATGATCAAAATCTTTTAGTGGACTAAGGGAAATCCATTTTATACACTGAGCAAATCATTCATGGTTTCTCTAATCAGTTTTGACTGTTTAATAGAATTACATAATATTATGTAATATTATATCTTACACAAAAACTTCCTATCAACTTGCCCTGCTATTTGGGGTATGCTCTTCCTTGCAGTACTTGTCCAGGTCTTAGGATTGAGTACTCAGTCTTTCTCAGGAAAATGAGGATATTTTAACAGTAATTGTCATCTTGGTTCTCCATCTTCTCTTTAGTTTTGGAGTTTATTTGAGGTGACTTCTTTGTATTATCTTAAACTTGCTTACCGACTGTTCCTCACCCAGCAAAGTTTGGGAATGGTATGTTGCCCTCCCTCAGCTCAGTTACCCTGGAGGGTACAGTGACCATGTAGGGGTGCCAGCCTCTGGCCTCAGGTGCTCCCAGGGTGGAGTTGGTGTAGGGGGCACAGACACGTGGCCACCAGGCATTTGCTGCCATGGATAAAACCAGCACTTGCCAAGACAGGGCCAAACACGTCCTTAGAGCCTGCACTGCCAGCTCTGAGCCAAACCTCTGGCCTTGAGCTAGTGATGGCAAACACACCGTTTGCCAGATTGTAGAACAGGCCTTCCCAAACATTCCCCTTGCCATTATTACCAACTCAGAAGGGAAGTCTTTCAAGACTTCATGACTAAGGGCTTATCTCTGTGTGTGTTTGCAGTGTTGGATCTTCAATACTTACTCTTGCTGGCACATAAAAGATTACATAATGCTGCGGCTCCCTAAAATATTTATCAGTGTGAGAATGTGATCTTTTGTGTTCAGAACAAATGTACTTTGATATTTTTTAATATTTAAAAATTTTGCAGTGGTGAATCAAAAATCTTGTAATGTATTCTGACACTGGTTTTCAGTTCGTAACTGTCTTTCCTGAGAAATCACATTAAGAATAGAAGAGTGAATGCTAAAGGCTATGATTTTTCAGAGGTCAAAATCAAGATAAGTAAGAAGAAAGGATTCAACCTCATTCTTTCATATTCACCTAGACTCAAGACCTGCATATATTCATATGCATGTGCTTTATTAAATGAATGTGATACATATCTAATCCCCATAATTTTTAACGCAATTTATATTAAAACAAACTGGGGAAATTATGGACTTTAATGCTTTTTAAACTGCTTTAAATATAGTAAAGTGTAGTACAATCTGATAGACTGAAATCAGTAACCTTTGGCATGGATGTGCATTTATAAAGCCAGACTTTGAAATCTTGTTTTCTTGTGACTACTGCTGTAAAGGCTGTTCTGCACTAATAACTTTTTAACTCTTTTTCCTTTTTTTTTAAATGCATTGCATCACATGAAAACAGACTTTAAAGTTTTCTAAGTTCTTTTCACTGTACTATGATCAATTTCGGGAACTTCAGTCAAAATAATCCCGCATTCCGAGGATTATTGATTGAAAACATACAGCAGAGGACAAAGATGTTTTCACTGAATGACACCAAGCAGGTGGAATTGCTAGTGTGATTTTTAGTAATTCATTTTCCTCTTGCCTTTTCAGACTATGGTACTATTAAGAAAGTACTTGCCCCTATGAACCAGACTTCAAGCAGCTGCCTGCTGGAGGAAATTGAACTCCTGCCTAAAAGTCAGCGAGAGCCCATCAGGAGCCTTCAGATCCTGCACAGCCAGAGTGTCCTTTTTGTGGGCCTTCAGGAGCATGTGATTAAGGTCCCCCTGAAGAGATGTCTCTTTTACAAAACATACAGGTATGAAGAATCAGCTAGCTTTATTTGACTGGAGAAAAATACATGCAGGGGTTTGCAGAAAAATGGGAAAGATAAATGACTGCAAGTAGGAATCCAAATTAATTGTCTCTCTCAACAATTACTTCCTGTGTATGCTGTTTATCAGAAGTGTCTCTGACTACTTGTACTAACTTGTTAGGACTAGATGAGGCTCTCGAGGAATTATATTCATTTTGAAGTGTCATTATGCAGATTCTGAATTGTGAAGTGAAACAGTAAAAAATGTTTTATATAGAAAACAGTTATCTGGTAAAGTACAATAAAGCTGCTGGTTTAATATATTTAAAGCTTGAGACTTGAACAAATTTACGAGGTTTTTTGTTTTTTTAAAGCTGTTTTATAACTGAATAAACAGTGTCTCTGTGAATTCAGAAAAAAAAATGGGTTGGATGAATTGAGAATCAGGAGTGCTTGAAAAAGTGGCTATTTAAAGGAGGTAGTGTTGGAACAGCAAACTGTAATAAATGTAAATATGCTACTAGGTAAAAGGGCTATGCGGCCAACAGTTGTTCAGTCAAAGAAAGGATAACTTACAAATTGTCACTTAGTTGTAGACTATATTATTATAGTTAAGGAATTTAAAGTTCAGCACACAACTTTTTCAATAGGCTATCTGAAAATATATCTGGGTTGCAAAAATTGCTATTAGAGATTGTTAATTTCATGTAGTTAGTTGTATCTTCCCTTTGATACATGTGGCCCTGGTAATTCAGTACAATTTGTCTTACATCAGATAGACTCTGAACCAGTCATGAGGCTTTGAGAACTGTGACAGAGGCATGTCATTGATTTTTTAGCTTGTTTTCTCTTCACCTTGTTTAACACACATTCCTCTGAAAAGTTGGGCTATTAAAGGAGGGAGAAAGGCTGCCAGTTGCCTCTCTTGGCTGCTTCACTCAGGCTCACAGAGACATTATTTGTGGAGCAGAGGTATAATACCTCCCATAAAAGGCAGCATGACCATTTGCAGAAGGAGGCATTTCTGGCTGTCAGAAGGACCACATAGTTGGTCACAGGAGGGAAGTGACCACAGGACACGGGTGTAGTAAAGCTGTGATTCGGTGACAGTGGAAGGACACTTCCAAGGGTCCTGGCTCACCATGGGGATTGGGACCATGCAGGAAGCCAGTGAAAGGCTACTGGGTTGAGTACAAGAGTGAAGGAAAAGATGTGCCCTAGAAAACAAGTAGACAAGAGAAGGGAATTCTACTTTATACCGTTCTTTATCAGCCCTTTTTTTGTTTGTGCTGTCTTATGTAGCATATTTTTGGCTTTTTTTTTTTAAATAGAAGAACACTTGAAGCACCATTGGAAGTCCTGCAAAGGTTACTTTAGGGAAAAGTTTTATATGGGCAAGTCTCTGCTTCAAGCATTTTGTTGGTTTAGTGGCCTACATAGGACCAAGTTTCAGTTTGCTTGAAATTTAGTCTTTCCTTAGTTCAGAGAGTTGAAAGAGGATGTGTGGTAGTGAGCATTTACACCAAACCTGCATTTCACTTTGAACATTTCAAGGCTGGAGCCTCTCTTTGTTTTTAGTGAGGTGTGAATGTCCAAGGTCCCTGGTACCTCTGCTTCTGTCAGGACAATTCCCAAGGCATGGCAGTGTTATTCCAGCTGCAGGGCCCAAACATGCTTCTGCCCTTGCAGGGTAGGACTTCTGTTTCAAATCACAGACCCCATGCATGGCTGTAGGCTATTCATTCATCTCCCTGTTTGAGCAGTGGGCTCTAATTGTCTAATTTTAAAAATTTCTTTTAGAACAAAATAAGACAAAACAAAAAAAGTGTTTCCTTTCCCATTTTACTGAGTAGCACAGTAGTTAAATACCTTAAATACTGCTCAAATGATAATTTATTCCTCTGCTCAGAGGTGTACTAAGTCTCATCTTCCAGTGGAATGACTTATTTAAAAGGAGATAAAATGATTCCTTGTAGGGTTTTTCAATCATGTCTTTTGTAGTTGTACAACTTCTCTTGTAGTAATTAAATATTCATTGCACCAAAAGACTTGCCATCCTTGCTTTCTTCTTGGTTAGACTTCACCAGCAATTCTATCTCTGTTTTGTGAAAAAGGAGAGGATTTACAGATGTGATCCAGATGAAAAAAAGGAATTTGCTTGTCATCTGTCATTAGGGACTCAGGTTATTTGGAGAATGCAGATGTAATCTTTCACCTATAATTTACTTTTGGTTTGACTAGTTTTTTCCTGGCTTATGCTGGATTTTTTTTTTAACGTGGAGAGAGTACAAGTACATTTCCTGGGGCTATACATTTCTCCAGGCATTGAAACATCTTTAACTTGCTCACTGCATTGCTGGGTGCTTTAATACTATCATTCTTCTATTATGTAGCTGACTATTACTTCTATACTGTAACAAGAGGTAAACAGAGTAATGGGTAAACCTTACCCAGGGTAATGCCTTGGATCATAGTGGGGATTTTTTTGGATTATTTTAATTTTATTTATTCACATTTATCATACTTAGGGCTATATAACTGTGCCAAAACTACATTCTGAAATTCCGTCAAAGATAACTAGAGTCTCTTCCCCAGATCAAGGGTGTGTACTCTTCAGTTATCTACTTCACATGATTATTGGGGAATAGGGCATGCTTGTATATTAATAACAGCCTTAAAAAAGCCAAAAGGTTGAAGACGTGTTACCTCACCTGTTCTATCTGTTTGTGTAAATGGCAGAGTGTTCAGTGCCTAATCTTACCTAATCTCTGTAGTTAGGTTTATTGCTGAGCTTTCAGATAATGCAACTTCAGTCCCTCTGTTGAGCAGACTCTTTCATGTGCTAATATCTCAATGTCAAGATAATTATCTTGAGATTGTCTATTTTAAATTTTTTTTCATTATTCCTTATTTCACCTTCCCACAGTAGCCTCTAAAGCATATGGTTATTGCTTTTATTTGTAGTTTATTATGTCTCCTTTATAATCACTCTAATATGCTCTGAATATCATAAATTTGTTCCTCCAGTACTTTCCAGCGGTGGACGAACCCTGTGAGGTGCTGCTGCCTCTGACAGATATTCCCTCTGCTTCAGCATGCTCTGCTCATGACTCTACTCCCATAAACACTGTTAACAAAGGCCCTTGAAAATACGTTTGGGGGCTAATTTTTTTTGTGTTTTGTTTAGTTGGTTTTTTTGGGTTTGTTTTTTTGTGTGTGTATGTTTTAGATGCAGTTTACTGCATTTTATTACTGTGACAGCAGACCTTAACACAGGCAAAACCTGTTTGGGTGGCTCAGCACTTTCCATTATGCCACGATGTTTCAATCATTCATAAATTTCCATGGGGGGCAGGTGGAGGGTATCTCATGCAGATTTCTGCCGATGTCTGAATAGTTTTTAACATCCTGTCATAATCATGCTGGTTTCAGGAGCCAGCAAGAGAAAAGCAATTTGGGATGTGTCAGTACTTTGGAGAATCAGTTCTCCAAAAAACCCTGCCATCTTCAAATTGACAGCAGCAGAGCAGTTACCTAAGTTCAGTTCTCCTTGGGGAAAATCCTTTAGGTTTGACCAGGTTTTTATCACCTGGGTATTGCAATTCACACACGTTTATCAAATTTTTACAGAAGTCCATCAATGTTATTCACTGGAGCTATTTTCACTATGAATTCCCCACCTCTGTACTTTTTCAGAGTTGAGTGGGCCAGGCATGAAGCACAACTGACTTTTATATATCTGCTAATTAACTATAATTAACTGCTATAATGTGAGATAAATAGAATAATTATCATGAGAAGTAACTATTAAACTCTCTAAAATTTCAGTGTCTGTGGTTTACTTTGAAGGCTCTCTGTATCTGTAATAAAGAATAAGATCTGTAGCAGGGGGTTGAAGACTCTGTCCCCTGAAACAAAGAGACAGTTGGCTTTCTTTTGTTGGCAGCTGTAGCCTTCAAAAGCAACCCTGGATGGCAGTGATTTTTCTGAGGCAAATTTATTGAACTTGTACTTCGTACTGGAGTTTTCAGCACATTAGCTCTGAAAGGACAATGAAAGGTTGTATCAGTCCACTGTTCTTTAGAATCTTACCAAGCAAGGGTCAAGGACTGGTATTTCTGACGGAAGATAAGTTTCACACACTTGAAAGGCTTGGAAACTAATCTTACTATGATGCTATGTCTAAGTAAATAAATAGTGCCATCTGCTAAAAGCTGTACAAATAGTGACTTCTCTGACATAAAAAAAACCAACCCAACTTCTGGAATTTTTTGAGCATTGTTTTTTACAATATATGCCTAAGATACTACTGGGCCACAAGGTTGTTCTGTTAAGTAATGTTATCATAGCTATTCTACAGTAACTAACTTTTCCTTGAACTTCTTTGTTCTTGTTTTGGTGTCTTTGTGAGCCATCAGTTAAGCAATCTGTACATAAACAAAAGAAAACTGTATCAGCACAGTGCTAAAAAAGGGTACTGAATTAACTAACCGAAGAAAACAATATACATTATTTCATTCCTAGAACTCCAGCAAGATTACAGGATTAAGTATTTCAACCACTTTTGCATTCCTTTATTTTGCCCTAACTGCAGATTTTGTGTCCTCAGAAGTACCCTCACACTCAGTAGGATCCTGTTTTCCTGGTAATAAACACTCTATAACATTAAATAGTAAAATAATGATTCCTATATATTGATGCTATACAAGTTAATAACCAATATGTGGTCTAAACCATTACTAGGTGCTCACGTGTCCAGAAGAGCTTGGAATTGAAATTGCTTTTTGGAAATAATCATTCCAAAGTTGTTATTTTTGGATATTCCGGTGGATTTCCTGGTTTCAAAATATGCAGACTTAATTCCTGTTTAAATATGAGAAATCTGCTGCTGCATTATAATGTCAGAAACACATGAGGACTGATCTGAATTAGTGATTCTAGAGTAATATTCCAGAATCAGAGTCCTCATAAATTTCCCAGACTAGGATAAACCATACTTCTGTCTGCAAGTCTAGATTATAAGCACATATTAAAAATGGCAATTCTTTTTTGGGGTATTAAAAACACTAAAAAAATATCTTCAGTTGGTGTCAACTTATGAGAACACTATTAATCAGTAGAACAATGAAATAAGCACAGTTTTAAGTTTCTTGCACTCAAAAGAAGTAGAATATTAGCCCCATACTGCAGAGGGAATAGCTTGGCCCTTTCTGCCTCTGTGAAGATGAAAGCTTTTGCAGAAAGTGTCTATCTGTCCCACAAAATGCATCAGAGACGAACTGTTCAATTACATTTTGCTGCTCCTGAAATATTTAGTGACAACTCTGCAAAGTGTAATCTGTGTATGTATGTATGTATTGTATTGTAAGCAGATATTTTTGTCAAACGAGATTTTTACAGCCTGCTCCCAATTTATTTCTTGAAGTAACCTTATGAAGGAAAGAAAAATGTCTTTTTCTTTTAGTTTGCATGGATGTAAGTAAACCAGGTGGACTTGACTACATATAAAATTCAGATTTTATAAGTAGGATATTATTTTAAACAAAAAGTGACCTAAGAAAGAAAAAGTTAAAACAGGCATGTGGTTTTCATATATCATGATGTAATTAATTTTGTTGCTTTAAAAAATATCAAAGTATTCAGGCATTCTAAGTTCAGTGTATTTACTCTTAGTAGCTGTAGGTGCTTACAGTCAGGTTCAGGAAGTGGGGGTTGGACAAGTGGACAGTGAGGTGGATTGGGAAATGTCTGAATGCCAGCTCCCAGAGGGTTGTGATCCGTGCCACAGTCTGGTTGGAGGCCTACTGGTGTCACCTAAGGGTCAGTACAGGGCCCAGTATTGTTTAACTTCTTCATCAATGACTTGGCTGAAGGGGCAGATGCCTCCTCAGCAAGTTTGCTGATGGCACAAAGCTGCAGGAGTGGCCAATACCTCAGAGGGCTGTGCAGCCCTTCTGAGGAACCTCAACAGGCTGGAGAGGAACCTTCTGAAAAAAAAGAGGCAACTGGGGAAGAATAACCCCAGGCAGCAGCACAGACTGCTGCAAAGCAGCTCTGCAGAGAAGGACCTGGGATTCCCAGTGGACAAGTTATCCATGAGCCAGCAGTGTGCCCTGGGGACAGGAAGGCAAATCAAATCCTGGGATGCATTAGGAAGAGCATTGCCAACAGGTCAAGGGAGGTGATCCTGCCCCTCTGCTATGATAAGGCTACATCTGAGTTGCTGCGTGCAGTTCTGGACTCCTCAGGACAAGAGAGACTTGGAACTCCTGGAGCAGGTCCAGCAGAGGGCAACAAAAATGAGTAGGGACTGGAGCATCTATTTTATGAGGTGAGACTGAGGGATTTGGATCTGTTCAGCCTTGAGATGAGAACACTGAGAAGAGATCTATCAATGTCTATAAATATCTGAAGGGAGGGTGTTGAGAGGTTGGGGTGCATGCTCTGAAAGTTGTCTTTCACATTTGATCCATATAGAGTCACTTGGAAGCATCAACATTCAGCGAATTGTGTGTTATATACAACTTTTGTACATAAATTTTTGATTCTGGATTTGATTGAAGGACCTTGTGGGTTTAAGGCTGGTATTCTCAGTGATGTTGCAAGGTTGAATTGTACCTAAATACATTTTGACTATGCTACAAAAATTAAAATAAGATGAAGCAATGGTTGTCCACTTAGAGTGTCTGAGATGATTAAAGGATTTGATTTTTCTTACCAGTACTGGTAAGGGTTAAGCAGTATTCTGAATATTTGACACGCACCTTAGTTTGAGCTGCTAGGGCTTTTATAAGTTGTGTCCCTACCATTTATGTTCTTCTGCATCATTCATCTGTGTCTTTAGATGCCTTTGCTTCATTGCACACACTTATAAAAAGCTACAAAACCAGTAGTAATGAAAACACTGATAGGTACCTTTGTCTGGTACCAGATTCATGTATTTATTCAGAAATGGATAGAACTGTGCATCTGGAACATGAGGCAGGCTTATATCTTCAGTTTTCTGTTCAAATTTGCAGTGATGAATCTGTCTTCTGCAAAATAAGATTGTGATTCTGGTTGAGTTCCTGGTATAAAAAGTGTCAGATCACATTTGGCTGTAATTGGGACTATGTAGGCATGGATGTTTCAATAGAAATTATTGAAAGGGTCAGGAGTCTGTTCTTTGAAATGCTATGTATAGATAAAGCAGAAAAATGTTTCTTGAACAGTCTCAGAAGATGCATCTCTTGCATTTATATTTATTGTATGAATAAAATGTTACAGCTCAAAAGGATATCTGATTAGCACTTTTATATTCATATGGGAATATATTTTATCCCTCAAAGGAAATTTAAAAGTCTCTTTGAAATTAATGCTATTATGATACAGCTTTTAAACTTAAGGGGGTTTATTTTGGTCTTTGGAACACATATAAATTCTTTTTAGTCTAAAACTATATGGGATTTTTAATGTATTTTGCTCTGAATTATATTCAATTATGCCTTATTTTCTGACTCAATAAATCATCTCAAATACAACTGAAATAGGAAAATTTTGCTGGCCTACCTGATGGTAATTATAAAATAGCTGAAGAAATGACCAGCTTTTACTGACTCACTTCAAGTGAGGTGACTTACGGTTCTGTTAGTAGTCAGTCAAAACCCGTGATGCACCAGTCAGGAGGCAAACTGAACCATCACTGCCAAATGAGTGCCTTGCAGGAGACACACTCTGCTACCTATCATTTACATTTGGTAAAAAAATGTGAAGTGGCAACATAGAGCAAAATTAGAATCAGTCAGGAGAAGCCAAAAGCTGTTGATTGTTTTTGCAGAGAGTGCTGACTTGATAGGGTAAATGGCATCAAGAGTCTTCGAAGGAACCAGTTTAATTGTATTCCTGAATTTCCTTCCCACACAAAATTGCCAGTTTTTGCAGTGCTGGGACAAATCATGTGAAGTCTTAGAGATGTGAGCTGGTGCCTACTGGGATTAACAGACAAAACATTCATTCTCTGCTGAAATTGAAATGTAAGGTATACTTCTAGAGACAAGATGACAAAATATATTATCTAGCTCTGCTATTTGCAGTGTGACAGTCTGAAAGGGCCCTGACAAATGAAAGACCTAATACCTACTTTAAAATTTATCTAATTTTTGAACAGCAACATCTAAAATGGCTTTAATTTAGACAGAGATTTGGGAGGAAAAGGAAATAAAGATGTGTAGTGATATCTGATTTTTGACTTTCCTTACATGAAATTACATAAACTTGACAGCCATGTTGTATAGTTTCTTGTGTTATTTTGTGTTCATATTGAAGCTGTTCCTCTTACTGCTGTCTCTTGGAGGACAGATGCATTAAAATAAAATTAAAACAGTATGAAATTTTCCTAAGGACACATAATTTCAAGTTAAGAATTATCCCTTTAAATTTCACATTTCAGACAGAAGTTCTGATATTTTTATACTTACAATCTTCATTCTGATTTTTTATCTGCTAGCTTCTTTTGTTTTCTGTTTCTTTGTTTTATCTAGTCACAGTAGATAAAAATAATTAGCTGCTGTTACTCACACATTAAATCAAAGGAATCATCCCTCAAAGGAAAGAAAATGGTTTTAAAAGGTGACATAATTAGGCAGTAAGGATAAAAACTTACCCTCATATTACTTTCCTTCTTTTAATTTTGAAGAAATCATATCCACTTCTCAGAGATATAGGTGATCTGAAAAAAAATAAATAAGAAAACCCTCAGAGATGTGAGACAGGTTGGAAAAGAATGGTTGTACCAATACCTGAGAACAGGGCAGCTATTTAAATCAGGTCCTGCCACATTGCATGAATATGTCTGACACGATGAACTGGAAGAGGTTGATGATATTGAACTACAGTTTTGTAGGTTTTTTTTTTTTTTCTGTCTGAATATAAGATTTAAAAAATTAAACATTTTAGAATATGAGTGAGACTTAGATATAATAATGACTGGGACAATGAATCAGCATGTTAGTAAAAAAAAAACCAGCAAATCTAGAGTTTCTCATGTGAGGAATATTTCTGTGAAAAAAATTCTTGTTGCTTTTTTTGGAATAGTTCATATGTTTAGAGGATTAATTTCTTTATTGTAGTGTAAAAAAAGTTATTGAAGAATGGTAAGGCCTCTAATTTGTGGAGGAAGTTATCCTATTATCATCTGCATGAGGTTAGCTGAGTTATTAACTTCTTAAAATCATAATTTTCATCTGCTTAGTGGATCTTCTTAACTAAATTCTGAAAAATTCACATCATTTTACCTTTCTGCAGAGCACTCCAAACCTGGTCAGCTACTGAAGTAACCCTGTTCAGTGTTCACAGAGTGATGGAACATGCTTTGTCCTAGCAGTACTAGAACTCTTTTTTTTCTTCCATGAAACTAGGATCTGTTCTGATACCAGAAAGTTGTAAGAACAGTCCAAATATGTTTCTAGCATCTTAATTAAAACTTCTGAGTGACTTGTAATGAAAGGTGCAGGTCGTTTTGATTTGCTGGAATGGAAGGGTAAAGTGAAAACAAAAGCAAAGAGGAAATAAGGTCTAAGAGCAGTGGGAGAAGGATCAGCTTACTCCCATGAAAGAAGGAGTATGGTTCTAAGTGAAAGGATACTGACTTTGAAATAATTTTTGTTTTAATAAGAAGTTTCTAAAACATAATAACTGCATTTATAAATATGAACACTTTAAAGTTAGAAAATTGAGTTCTTCATTTCAATGTTATCATTGCTAACGTTGCCAGTTGTGCGTTATGTCAGCCTTTCATTTGTTTTAATATTATTTTCTCATAAAACACATGCTTAATCAGAGATACTGAGAAGGAGAACACTGGACATCATGTCTTGCAAACACTGGAAGACCAAGACACTTAAATCTTTCCATAATTTGCATTAATGTTCCTTCTCACTTTCTAGATAATTAAATGGAAATGTGTAGCCTGAGTTACAAAAGTGCTAAGTGCTCACAGCTGCAAGAGCCAACAGTGGGAACTCTCTTCTGAACAGTGAATTCCCTAAACCAAAAGCTCTATCTTTGAGCTGGAATCCTGATTAGGGGTACCCATGGAGTTTTGACTGTTATGCCTCTTACATTGTGCCCATTTTGCAGATGAGAACTATGTTCCCATATGGTACTGGCAAGCCACATTGCCAAGTGGAATGTGGAAGTGATTTCTTTGTAATTTATAATTTATGATATTTTGGAATAACATTCCAGGGAATTAGTAAGTCTGCCTTTGGTCAGACCATGGAAGTACATGAGGAATGTCATAGATAAATAGAAATATCAGTAAAACATGTAAATTAGTTAGGACAGAATGACAGAACATTTGAGGTTGTCAGGGGTCTCTGATGGTCGTCTGGCCCAATGCTTGCTGGACCTCCCAGAACCACTTGTCCAGGGCCATGTCTGGATGACTTTTGAATATCTCCAAGGAAGGAGATTTCAGAAGCTCCTTGGGCTATCTGTGCCACTGCTCAGTCACCCTTTTTGCAACAGTGTCCCCTGATGCTGAAACTCCCTGTGTTTCAGTTTGTGCCCATTGTCTCTGGTTCTGTCACTGGGCATCACTGAAGACCCTAGATCCTCTTTGCATGCTCCCTTCAGGGTTTTGTACATATTGATGAGATCCTCTCTGAGCCTTCTCTAGGCTAAAGAGCTCTCCCAACTCTTTCAGCCTTTCCTCATTGGTGAGATGCTGCAGTTGCTTAATCATCTCTGTGGCCCTTCAGTCAACAGATGTGATGGAAACAGATAATTAGAGAGAGAAGGATAATGGCCTGGATTTGAGTTGAAAAAAATGATCAGTCTAACATTTTTTACAATCTAGACAAAATGTTTGAATGCATTATTTTTATGTGTAATTTATGGGTATTCTTACAAGTGTTAAACCAATTATATTGTGCTTTGCTATAATGGGAGTTCTGCCTCCTTTCTTATGGGTCTATAGCTATTGCAGACCTATTGCCAGACTGTTCATGCTTGACCTTAGCAAGAGAAACCTGCTATTTACTAGAGAAATGCACTTCTAGTTTTGTACAGTGGGTCTTTCAGAGTCTGTATGAAACTGGGCTACCATCCTTCTCTCTAATCCTTTTCTTTCCCTCCTCATGTGCCATTAAGAGAGAGTGTTGAGGGCAGCATGTGATATGTAAGAGGTGTGATGGCAGCTACCAGTGCCCCTTTGGACCTACGACTAGAGGTTTTATACAGGTGTACAAAATAGACCAGAAGGTTTTCTAATTAATTTTCAAAGAGCAGACATTGTCCTCTGATTTCTGACAAGGATGATACCTATAATTCCAAAACTGACAAAAAAGACTAAGAACTGTAACTCCTGAAATTTTTACTTGGAGCAGAAGATATACCCTTTTTATGAATTTCTGTAATTGTCTAGCAATTAAGTACAACAATCAGTCTAGACAACATACCATGCATGCAGACAGAAATTCAGCTATGCACTTAAAAGAAATCCTAGCTTTGTGTAGGCATTCAAATTAATTTTTCCTCTATTTTTGGTCTTTTGTCTGTGCTATACCACAACAGGGATCAATTTCACTATCTGCCTATGAAATACAAAATGATGCTACATAGTTATTTAGAAATCTTTGGTCAGTACAAATGAAGATAAATGTCCCAGTTATCTGATTGGTTTTCATCCACAGTGCATGCATTGGATCCCAAGACCCTTATTGTGGCTGGGACATGGTGATGAAGAAATGCACAACGCTGGAAGAAAGTCTGAGCATGAGTCAATGGGAGCAAAGCATTACCGTCTGTCCAGTAAGTCCAAATGCATTCATTTGTCTCTTAAAACCTTTGGTTCCATGTGAATGTCATAAACATGAACTTGCATAGGTTTTTCAAGCTCATAAAACTGCATTTAATGCCATTTTCCTTAGGTTTTCCCATCAGATTTTAGCAGAATACCTAGCTTCTTTTCTATTTCTTATAAAACTACTTATAAGATAAAATTATTTCGAGTAAGTTCAAAGGGTGGTTGGTTTTACCTGTAATTTCTATTTTCCTACTTTGAAAACAAATGTTTTCTAAGATTAATAATATTGGCATATTTTTCTCTGCAGAATTTTTCTCCATTATGTGCTTTGAAAAAGTTGAATTACTAATGGTATAATCTTTTCTTTTAGGATTATTATTGCTAATATAAAAGCCAAATAACATATTTTAAAGTCCATGAGTTGGAAGGCTGAATTCCATGAGTTAAGTCTCACCAACATAAATGGCAGAGGTGACAATTACAATAAACATAGGGTTAATATTTACAGTGGCTTAACACTTTAAAAATTATTTTGAATAAATTCAATATAATATAAAAAAGCACCAACAAAATTGATTTGTATTTCTCATTTTTAATGTTATTCTGGTGTTGTTTTAATAGTCATTCTTTTTCCTCACTCCATGCAAAAAGAGGGTTCAGAAATGTCTTTCTTGTGCTATTGAGCTTTTTTTTATTATTATTATTTTGGAAATTCTTGCTGCTTTGTCCTTCTGCCCATGAAGAGGGAGCCTTTCCAACTCAACTCTGCTTTCATTCCTAGTAAGGACTTCTTGATCTTGTCCCCACTCACCAGTGGGGCACATGCATCTATCAACTTACATTCACGTGGCATTCATGTTCGAATCTCCATGTGTTTATAACTCCCTTTAACCTCTTGATGGCACTTCTCTCTCCTAGGCTGGGCTTTGTTTAGTGAACTAGAGGTGTGCAAAATCAGTATAAAGTTCTTCCAGCTTTGACTTGTGCTCTCTACATGTGTTGCAGCAGCCTCGTAGATACAAACACTACACTGAATCTGAGGGCCTTGAGAACATGCTCCTGTATTCTGACTGTGTTTGACATTAAATAGTAATTTTTAAAAAAAAAATCCCAATTTTTAAAACTTTTAAAAAATGTTTATGTCTTGTCCTGTCCTTTGCATCCATTCACAGAGAGGACTAATAAAGTAGGCTTATGTTGGATTCATCTGCACTAGCATTTGAGCTGAAATCAGGAGCAACTTTGGGGAAAATACTAAGATTACTGAAATGCCTTCTTTTGTTGATATTTGCATGGGCAGCCAGCCTGCTGTGCTCAGGCTTTGAATTGTGGCACTAGGCCTTATTTTCTTCTGTAGATATAGAACACGAGGCCAAGATGGGGCTGGAGGGAGGAATAATTTAGAAAGCATAATTCCATTCTGTTCCATTCAGCTGGAAACACAATTTTTTAGTATCTATTATACGACATGTGCATAGGGTATGGCAGTCTTGTTGAAGCTGGGGAGCACCTAAGACTGGCCTAGAAATTCATCCATAGCTGGGAGACTTATCCTGCTGATTCAAGATCCAAGGACCTAGTGAACCTGCAAAGAAATTTTATCCTTGAGCAGATTGAGCTTGTGTAACACAAGGAAGATTTTAGAATTATCTATCTAAATTGAAAAGTGTGGGTTTACCCCTTTACTGTTTTAAAGCCTTATACACCAAGTAACACATTATTGAACAGATTGGAACACTTCATAGAAACTTTCCTTTAAAGTAACACTGTATTCTGGCAAACTGCAATTGATTACAAGTTTGCTTAGTGAGGCTTTCAAATATTTGTTTTTATAGCATTTTTATGTACTGTGCTCACAGAATATATAAGCCAAGATGTAATTAATTTAATTTTGTAGGCAACTGAGCTATGTGCATCCGTGACACGTGCATTCAAGACACTATTGCAGGCAGAACATAACAGAATATTCGAAACCTACTCTCCATCTTTTGGTCCCAATTGCTTCCAGTATCTTAACTGTTAGTAAAATTACTCTGATCTTTGTAACATTGTAGAATTTTTTTGTAGATTAATGAATGACCTGTGTCTTCTAAAATTGGATCAGGAAGAGGTCTGTTTATACAATAGTTTAGTCCAGAATAAAAAGTGTGACCAGTTGTCTCTGAGAAATTAATTCCCATAGAATTATTCATATGGCTGAATACAAATTGGCATGTCCTGGTAGAGGAGAGAGGTGAATAGGAGAGATAGATGACCATCTGTGTAGCCATCTCTGAACTTTAAAGATCAGTTTTGAAAAGTGTGGTTATTTTGGTTATCTTGCTTTGATTTTATTCTCAATTTGATTTTTAGGTTATTGTTTCAGTTGGCATGAGTACAGCAATTGTGCATAGAGACGCTAATTAATGCTATGGCACATGTATCTACTTTGATCTTTTTTCAATTGGTCAACTATCCCTATTATTCATCCAATATTTTTTTATGGTAATGGAGGTTTGTTGTTTTTTTGAAATATTTTCCAGTGGGTCAATTTGCAATCCATCACTTAAAAATATGCTGACATTATCTAGGACCTTTTACAAAGAAAGTAAAAATAACTCTAAAAAATGTTTTTCAGGATTTTGGTATTTGGTTTTGGAGGGGTTTTTTGGGTTTTTTGGTTTTTTGGTTCTTTTTAACAGAATTATGCTACATGAAATGGCTTTATTTTTACAGTTATTCTCAGAGAACGTATAGTATGGGATCTGGATTCATTAGCAGCTTCAGGAAATACTACTGAGTCACTAAATTATGCAAAAAGTAATCTCAAACCAAAGATTTTATGACAGAGTTAAAAACTGTGACCTTCACTCAGGATACAGAGGCACAAAGCAGGAAGATGAGGTGGGTGCAGAGAGACTTGAGACAAAGATGGATATTTGGAGAACATTAGGAAGGAAGAAAGGTCTAAAGGTAACTGCAGAAGGGAAAGGGTGACAAAGCCAGGGTGGTAGAGAGGAAGTGTAGCCGTGCCAGGGTAGTACAGCCATATGGTCTGATTGACTGTGATTGTGCCCTTGAGGTGTCAGATTGTGAAAGGTTAATGGGCATGGATTCTGGTGAGGGCTGCAAAGGCCCCTCATCAGTACATTTTGCTTTCCTGCAGCTGTATGATGAAATTGTTTGATATCACTTCTGAAAGGGAGATACAGAGAGACAGAGCAGGTGAGTCATGGGGAACAGCAGAGACCTCAGTGGGATGATCTTTGCAGGAGCAAGGAAAAATAATGAAGAAAGATAATATGTCATCAATTTATCTTTCTGAGTTCAAGCTTTCAGCTGTATTTTATGTATACTTTCTCTACCACTTAATATGTGTTATGGTAAACACAAACAACTGTAGCTTTAGTTTGTAATTGTAGGTGCAACAATAAAGATGTTTTGATGCAGCACAGAAACAGAAGGCAGTAAAGGCATTTTCACATCTCTGGTATTATCAGATTGGGGACATAGAATTGTTAGTTTATGTTATGAACTATAAATATTTGTTAGACCAGTACTGTAAGAGAGAAGGAGTTTACTTGTCACTTAAAATGAAGTATTTGTTGTTGTCTTACAAAACCCAACAATGTAAACTCTACATGAGCAAAGATTGGTGAGTTATTGTCAATAAATAGCTGTCATCTGATTTTGAAATGATGAATTATGGTTATGTTGGTTGTAGCTGACAGAATATACACTTGGCTGTTCTTGCACAAGTGATATCTGTAAAAAATAAACAGTGGGAATTGTAATTAATAGTGAAATTATGGTATCTTTGCCACAGTGAAAATCAGCCAACATCCAGTGTCAGTGGAAACATGCTTTACATTGTAATTGAATGTCTTGTATCTTCAAAGTATTTGTGAAATGTACACTTATCTCACCACTGCTAAAATACTAAAAATAGTAAAGGAAGATACCATTTCAGATCGGTTATGACAATCTACAACTGTAATTCCTGTTTAAATGGATAAGCAAGAATTAAAGTGTTGTGTTCTTACACATTGGATGAAAAATGCATGACTACAACAATATTTATTCTTACTAAGAGTGAATTTAAAGGGTACTTAGCTTGCACTTGTTAGTGCTGTTGACTTGACTGAAAGTTTACATGTGGCAAACAAAAGGCCCTTAATATTTAAGTGAAAAAGTGGCCATCCTTTCCATTTAGGATCACAGATTTGTCAGGAGTAACACCTTGCTAAAAGAAGAATATGGAAGTCTGTCTTTGTTGGGAGCTGAATTCCCCATTTTCTTTAGAAAAGCTCATTTTCTAGCTCATTTTGTTTCAGCTGGACAAAGATTTTATATTAAATGGGTTACAGCTGCTTGATGGAAACATTCCAGTCAAAATGAGAATGGTTTGAACCTTCCAGCCAAAGGTGTTGAGAATTGAATTCTGTGGGAGAAAACTATTTCATCATGTAGGGTTAGGTGCTGCTTTTCTGGGATTTATACGTGTAATTTTATCTAATGTTTAGAGACAGTCATATTTAAAACCGCATTTTGTCCTTATGAAATGGTACTGTGTGTCATATGCTTCAAAATCTGTTTTCAAAAAAAGATGCTCATCATGGTGATTTGAGTTTGATCCAGTTTTGTTACCCTGAAATATTACAGCATCACAGAATGACAGAATTGTTTCATTGGAAGGAAATGGAAAGACCATCCAGTTTGAACCCCCCTGCCAAGGGCAAGGACACCTTCTACTAGACCATGTTGCTCAAAGCCCCATCCAACCTGGCCTTGAACAATTCCATGGATTTGGCATCCACAGCTTCTCATGGGAAACCTGTTCCAGTGTCTCATCATCCTCATAGAGAATTTCTTCTTCATATCTGCCTTATCCTCTGCTGGCTTTTCCTTTTGATCTTGGGCTTTACCGTCAGTATCCAGGTTCCATTTTCACCAGAAGATTTTAGGAAGTAGGGAATACTGTCATCAGAAGATGATCCAGGGCTGGGCAAGCATGGTTATGAAAGGTAACAGTCACTTGTGATTACTGTTACTGCTTTGGTGGTGGCATCCAGTGGCTCAGATTGGTTGGAAGTTGTGGAAATTATGCAGCTACAGGAATTATAGGGGGAGATTGCTGTCTGTAAGGTGTATCTGTCCAGTGGAGGCTTTTATTGTTGGTGGCTGAAGGCTAAATCTTCATGCACAGCAGAATAAAGAGGTTGTGTGAAGGAACTGAAGCTTTTCTGTTGTGTTTGTTTCTAGATGAGGAATCTGACAGTGGATGGGCATTTTGGAACATGGTCACAGTGGAAACCTTGCACCCACACTGACGGTGCCAGTGTTGGCTCCTGCCTCTGCAGGACGCGTGTGTGTGACAGTCCTGCTCCTCAGTGTGGAGGATGGCTGTGTGAAGGACCAACCATGGAGATTGCCAACTGTTCCAGGTATGTGAGACAATTTCAGGTTTTATCATTCGTGGTTTAATAGTTTTTAATTTAATCAGAAAAAAACTTACCCTTTGAAATCTCCCCTGAAATGCGCTGATCCTTTTCTGTGCATGAAAGGCAAAATGGGACATTAGAAAGATCAGAATTTGTGGGAGAGAGAATGACTCAGAGAGCAAAGAGTCATTTCAAATGCTGTGTACCTAATAACGTTGTCCTCATCTAATTTTAACAAAAGCTCTGACAGGAAAAAAAAATCAGTCTTAGATAATATCCAAAGTATGATACTTTTTCTCAGTTCTATAAGTCATACAACTTTCTTTTCAGGAAGTTAGAATGGCTTACTTTTTTGGAGGTCTCATATTAATATTCCCCATCCTGCCCGGCAAAAATGTTTTTTAATTGTATCTTTCAGTTATATCACAATAGCAAGTTCTATTATCAGCCTGTATAGGACTCTTTAGCCACTCTTTTGTCTTCTTCAGGCATTTAACCACTTCCAGAGAAAATCATTGACAGCAGATCATTTCAAAGAGACTCAGAACCTTATGTATTTTGAACTGCATCAGAAGTTCCTGTTTAAAACATTAAACACATGTGTTATACGTACTCTAACTGCAAGATGAAACATACACTGGTGCATTCTGCTTATTTACAGTAATTCTTTCTCCTTTTGCTCTTTTTTTTTTTAACATCACTATCACATCATGATAGTGAATAAAACTGATTATGTTTCTGCACAAGGTAACCGCCAGCTCTGTAAGTGAAAATAGTCAATTTTAGGAAAATTATAAAAAATACAACAATACATTGTAAAAAAATCAGGACAGGAGAATCAGGACAGGAGAATGATAGACAACATAAGCATGCTGTGAGATACTGAAGAATCAAACAACAGCTGTCAGGTTTAGAAGGGGATTTGGAACGCAATTTGGGAGTGGATTCACATTTTACCTTTGGCATTATTACACTACTGTTTTATTGTCTTACTTCTGTTAACACTGCTATATTGGTAAGGCACTATTTTAACTTTTGCTTTTATAATGAAACATCAAAAGCTCATTATAGTTTAATTTTTCTTTATTTCTGTTTATGTTCTACCATTATAAAATCTGAAAGCTAGCCATTTAAAAGTTTTGATAACAGCTGAAGTGCATAATTTTTTTTTTGCCTAGGACAGGATATGAAATTCCTTTTCAGATATTTGGTCTATAATATTTTTTCTAGGGTATATTGGGGGGAGACAGGAGTCCTTTTTAAAATTTCACAAATGCAAGGTACAGCGTGTGAACTCTCGTAGATTTTTTGTTACATTACAGGCAAGGTATTTTTGATGTCTTATCAGAGTGACCTGTTGAAGTTGAGAACTAATGCATTTTAATGCTTACTTTAGAGTCACAGAGTCATTTAGGCTGAAAAAGACACTTAAGATCGAGTTCAACCATTAATAAGCGCTGCCTAATCCACCACTAAACCATGTCCTCAGGTACAACATTTGCAAGTCTTTTAATACCTCCAGGGATGGTGACTCCACCAATTCCCTGGACAGCCTGCTCCGGTGCTTGACAACCCTTTTGGTGAATAAATTTTTCCTAATATCCAATCTAAATCTCTCCTGGCACAACATGATGCCATTTCCTCTCATTCTGTCACTTTTTAAGAACAAGAGATCAACATCTGGGAAAAGTAAACAACCCCCACTTCATTACAGTCTCCTTTCAGGTAGCTGTAGAGAGCAATATGGTGTCTTCTGAGCTTCCTTTTCCTCCAGGCTTTAATGACTTTCCTTTCAGACAAAGTAGCAAAATTTGACATTTTTATCTCCCTGAAAATTATATGTAATTAAAAGTTAGTTTCAGAACATTGATACAGGAGCTTGCCAATGTGGTTTACCCAGAACAAAGTGACCAAAAGCAACTAAATATCTTCATATCTTTGTAATTCTTGTGTAAGGAGGTAATTTTAGTAGTTGCTGATTGCAAAGCATGGAATATGGAGTATCAGAGCACCTTTATTTTGGTTCAGTATTCTTGAAGAAATGGAACACAATGCAGTATTAATGACTTCTACAGAAATATTAATAGGCCAGATTCTGCTGCCAGTCACACCTAATCAGCCATTCGCTATGTATAACAGATGACAGAGCCTGAGCTTTTTATTCTACCAGAAATGGAGGCTGGACACCATGGACTTCTTGGTCGCCTTGTAGTACCACTTGTGGAATAGGCTTTCAAGTTCGTCAGCGCTCCTGCAGCAATCCAACCCCTCGGCACGGAGGACGCGTCTGTGTGGGACAGAATCGTGAGGAGAGGTGAGTTATCTTTTTGCTATTGTCTGTTTTAATTTTTTTCTGCTCAATTGCATTCCACGGGACATTTTCTCCTTTATTTGCCTTGCTTTTCCCTTCTCTTTCACTCTCTCTTCAACTTCACTGCAGTACAGCACAGTATTCCCATTAACAAGGCTGTGGGTCTGCTGCAGATCTTTCATCTTTTGCTTAGCTTCCTCCCTCCTGAGCCACCTGAGAGCTCCTGGTAGTGCCAGAGAATTGTGCTGAAGCAACATGCTGCTGTCCCTTGAGACCCTGAAAATTGATTCTCCTTGAAAATTGATTGCACTGTGTTTGAATTGTAACTCACCCAGCCACAAGACCTGGAATTCAGAGCAAAATATAACAAGGTCACAGCACTGTGTTACTGATGCTGTGAGTTCATTTTTTCTATTGTAAATGAATTAAACATTTCTATAATATGGAAGGAAGTTTCAAGGGCTTTGTTTTCTATTCAATAAATATAGTACACCTTGAACTGAAATAACTTTAGAAAGGTTTCAAGCTTGGTGGGTTTTTTAAATTGTTTGTATATATTTTTTAGCCCCCAAGCAGATCAAGTTAGTTCAGATTTTGATTTCACCATGTACTGTTTTGGCACCAGACTAAGTATTTTGTCACTACCTCAGAATGTCAAGTTCAGGCCTTTCATTCCATTTTAAATGCACCCTAATTACGTCTCTAATTTATGTGGACTCTACATGCATTTCTAATTTTTGTGTTTGCAGTTTTAAGAGGAATTAAATATTTTTTTAAATCAAGCTAGAATATATTTGGATAAACTGCAACTCTTGTATGCATTATGTTGTTTCCAGAGGCACACCAGAAGGATTAGCATTGGTGTGAGAATTTGGGGTCCTGTAGCCATCCATTCCAAGAGATGTATGCAGATACATTTCCTCCCAATATGCACTTACAGCTTACTTCAATGTTTCTGTATGGATGCTGTAGTATCCTATATTGCTGTTGGATCTAAACTAAATTCAGTAACCTTTATGAAGCGTTTCAGTGAGGCATTTAATTAAACACCAACTCTGGCATTTCTTCAGATTAAGAGATTCATTAAAGCAAGGTTGCGTCACACATTTATGTATTAACGGATCACCAGGGGCCTGATCTTTCTAACTCTTAAAGGTAAAGGATCAGTATCACAGAACATGTGAACATTTCTCACTGTTTCAAGGCCATGAATATTTACCGTTTCATTGCAGAGGAGAGAATTTTGTTATTTTATAAATTGTTTTCTGAAAATAGGCTGCCCAACCAAAAAGACATCACCATCAAACATAGATTGTATCTGATGTTCTTCAGCTCTGTCTCAGCATGAATAACAGTTATTGATTTTCCTGAACTGAGAGGTCAGTCCAGGGCAGGACACAATGAGACTAAACATAGAACAAAAAATAGTTTCGTTTGGAGAGACTTTTGGGTGATGGACTATAGATGGTAATAGTAATTGCTCATTCTGGTTTAACATGGAATAAAAGATATGATAAGAAGTTTCAGAGAAATAAATAAAACTATGAGAAATACTTTCTTAATTATAGGAGCATTAAGATGATGGGTGCACTGGAAAAGCAGTTACAAACTGGAAAGCAACTTATGATGAGTTGAAATAATAGCAGGCCAGAAGGATTGAATTTTGGTATGCAACAGTTCTGAAGTTGCTTTGCTTTAGTAGCCTGCAGGTTATTTTTCCTTTCTATCTTTGTCCACTTCAGCAGCAATCCAGGATGAATGTGCCTGTGAGTTTACTGCAGGATGCCTTTTTCTCTCACAGTTTGTCTGTCACTGTTTCCTGTCTCTTTGAAAGACCCTTCACTCCCAGTAGCCCTTCACCTTTCTCACTCACAGCTTGCTCACAGCTGACCTTCCTGTCTGTACCTCGTTTTTGTTCGTTATCCGTGTGATGTCCTGATAATTTTAATGATTTTTATAAGTGCTTTTAATTTTTTTTCCATAGGGTGCGGTAAGTCAGGAAATTTTGTCAAATAATTTGTAAAGCAGCTAGAGGAATGAGGCATCAGTTATTTGCCAGGATTTTTGTTAGTGTTAAGCCAAGTACTTGGATAAATCTTTTCAGAGCTGTAAAAAGCAGAAAGTCCTGGGATATTTGCCAGCCAGGGCCCATCCCATCACCCGCAGCAGGGAAGCAGGGCAAGCCTGGAGATTGTGACCAGATCCAACCAAGAGTCTAGATCCTAGGTGACATCATGGCAATGAGAGAAGTCTGAAGTCCAGGTAGGAAGCTAAACCACAGGCCAGGGTTAGGATCAGGTTAAACAGAGCTTGGCCCATTGGTGTGGGTGGCGGACCCAGGGGAAGCTGGTTGGGGCCATTAGAGTTTTATGAGTGTCCTCATGCCTGTGCCAGCTTGTAGAGAGTTTTGAGCTGTGAGGGCAATACCAGCATTTACAGTAGTCTTATTTCACTGTTTCAATCTCATTGAGTTTCATCAGCACCAAATGGAAACAGTTCCTTTGAGCCCATCACATTTAGGCAGGCTGAACAAATATTACATGTGAGAACTCCTGAGAAACATTTACTGGTTTTGTATCCAAAGTGCCAAGAAGAAACTTCTCAGATTTTCTCATTTAAATCAACTGATGTTTATAAATAGCCTAACAGTTCACTTTTTAAATTACACAGCTCATATATAAAATGAATATATGTTTAATATTGGTAAAAATTTGAATTAGTTGGTTTACACATTGAGTGCATTTGTCTTTGTAAACGTGCATACTCTAATCACCTTCACATGTTCAGGGGTATAAATATAGGATTCAGTTTTCACAGCCTTCTGTGTGCCAAACTTTGAAACAGCTTTTCAACAAACAGTGATTTCAGTAGAAATCCAGTACAAAACTCCACAGAAAGCAAACACAAAGGCAGCTTATATCTGAGGTAAATTTACCTCCAGATGTGAATGCATATTCAGCTTGAGAGTCTTTGTTCATGTGTTAAGAGCTAAATGTTTGTCTAGGATATATTTGTTTTACCTCATGAAAGCCATGATCCTATCATGGCTAATGTATCAGGCAGCTCTGTGATTGCTGGCCGTTCCCTTGAAATCAATGGCAATATTTGCCAATTTAAAGCATTGAGGATAGGTTAAACTCTTTCATGCTCTGCTGCTAAAGGGGTGTGTGGGAAGAGGGGGAAAGCAGTTGAGAGATAGCAGCAAATACTCATATTACAAAGCAAATTCCCCTTGTAGAAGAAGTAGGTCAAAAGTGCGGCTGATATGCATTTAGACAGAAAATAGAGAGGGAGTGAAAATAACATTATAACAAAATTTGCTATCAGATAATAATTTTGTAGTTAAGAGTCCAGATGGAAGACATCCTGATGAATTCCTTTGGGGCTTAATATTTCTGATTTTTCCTGTTGAAGAAATATTCACTGAAGCTGCTGGAAATTCTCTAGATCTTAGTTTATAGAGTCTGTAGTATCCTGTCTTGACATTATCATGGAGTGAGAATGTTTGTCCTTTCTGTGAAAGATGCTGTAGATAAAGCCTCATTAAGTCCACTGGTCCCCCTCCTATCTGTGCAGAAATGAGTGATATTAAAATGAGAATCTCTTGCTTTCAGTGGATGCACTTATCTTTTATTACACAAGAATGACTAGAAAGAAAAAAAACCACATGGCAATTAGAAAAGTAAATTGGCTGCAGACAAGGAGTAAATGTTTGAAAGCCCTGGATATTTTGCAGTGTATAAAACGATTAGAAGCAGTACATATTGTCACATTATTTTGTACACAGTTCTCAGCAAACATTCAGCTTTTGGGCTTGTTTCCATGGGAAAGAGGAACTGCTGAGAGTCAAGTGCCTGCTCTTTGTAGCACTGCTTGTTTTCGAGCAGTGTGAACAAGTCCAGTCCACTTCAGCTGAGCAGCTTAAACACCACAAGGCTTTAGGCTTGCCTGCACTCCCCTGGATGTCTTGTCTGCTGGGAAGTGCCTGTTCCCACCCTCCTTGCTTTCTCTGCTCCCTCCTCTTCCACAGAAGCCCCTGGGACCACATGCCACCTTCCACAGTCTCTTGGATGGGTATTTCTAACAGTGTAACAGTCTGAATCCAGAAGGGCATGTGCATGTCATACACCTGCCTTTGATTAAAGGAATTGGGCTTTCCCATCAGCCTCAATATAGTCTGTGCATCCCAGTAAATCACCAGTTGGTAATCACAACTATCCACCACAGAACAGTACATTGCATAGGAAGGGGCAAACAGGGGTGAAGGTTAGTTTGTTTTTCCTGAACAAATGGTAGTATAATATAGTTCAAAATTAAGAAGTATTTGTTTAAATAACATCTCTCTGTGGAATAAAAAGGGCATATTTGTAAATGTCATGCAGTTAGCCTGTAGTACTGGATAGGAGCACTGAAATAAATTGAATAAATTTATGTCTTACTAAAGGTTGAGACCTTTATAGAAACAAGAGTAGTAATGCCAGTTGTACTGAAGTTATAGGTGTAAAATTTGCTGTAGGCATTAATAGCTGTGGACACAACTGGACAGAGGATGTTTACCCTTCCCCCAGTATGACAATTCCTTTATTAGGGCACTTGAACTTGGGTTCACTTCAAGGGAAATGTGAAGGGTCACTGTACAAAACTCACATTTCTCTAGGCTGTTCTCTATTCTGACCTCACTGCAGTTAGGTTAGGGGAGAGGGCAGTGGTTTCACAGATTCAAGTTTCTTGCATTGCATGTTTTGTTGAATTACTGTAAAACGTTAGCCCTGTGGGTCCTGAGAACAAAATTAAGAGGGGAAGAAAGAGCAAAAGGGAAAAAGGGTTGCTGAGTGACTTGAAATGCAGCCAAGAACAGATATAATGAAACTTGTCTCAAAGCCCCATGCTGTAGCATGGTTCTCAAAGATCAATTGCTGGGATGTCTCTAGCTGTGAAAACATACCTGATGTTTTCAGAGGCTAGCTGGCTGAAATGAAAATAAGATTCTACTTGTATGCTGTGTTGGTTTTTGGTTTGTTTTCCTTTTTTTTTTTGTTTTTCTGAAAAAAAAAAAGGAAAAATTGATGGTTCTAGTGTTGACTTTTTTTTTTAAAACAAGTTGTTCCGTAAATTGAAGTAGTTTGCATAGGGATTTTAGGGCTTTTTTTCAGTTGCATCTTTAATTAGTGTTGGATAACAGATTTGCCAGCCCTTTGAAGTGCTTACTGTGTCAGTTATTAGGTTTCTTTTCTGTCTTCTGCTTAAGTGAGGGACTGGGAGGTCAGGCACATAGACTCTAAAAGAGCCTCTGCATGGTGACATGACTGTCCTTGAAGTGAGGTCTGTCATACCTGACTTCAGGTGTTCACGAGTGTGACAGTTTATGTGTGAGTCAGGTGTCTGAACTTCCCCTGTGGTCTGTAGAAATTTAGTCAATACAGGCTGTGGAGAACAGTAATTTTTGTCCTTCTCCTGTATATTCCTTAACTTCTTCAAATCAATCATTCTAGTCTCCCTAGTTTGTATTGACAAGATTTCCATTGGCTGTAATGTCTGCTTAGATGTCTGTCTCCCATGGAGCATTTATAGTCAATGAAAATCAGTCTGTACATCAGGGGTCTATTTATATTTTTTGTGCCTAAGGGTGACATAAATCATATTTTTAACAGGACTGACTCTTTCCACGAGCTGTTGCTCAAGTTAGGTGACTAATTTTTAGCTAGCTACACTGTACATGCCTATTTTTTAAGGCAAGACAAGTTTCTTAATTTTAATTCTGCATGGCTGAATATAGGTAATTCTCAGCTTCATGGCAGATTTGCTTTAACCTCTGTGTGAATCCCAAATTAACTTAACACATCTTCATTAAGAACTGAATTTATGCAAAGTATGTACTAATTTGACTAAATAAATGCTGACATTACATCTATATTTTATTGAAGACACGTTCTCAACAAATGATCACAGAGAGAAACTATCACACACATTCAAATAAATGGCCGCATGTGACAAAGAATGTGTGCAGTTGGAGTTCTAGGGGAAGAATATCCAGGCACAGAACATTCCTAGGTATCTTTAATGATGGCATGATGTGAACTGTAGTGTGTGTACCCAAATCACGCACTGAAGCATTCTGACACCAGATTCATAAATATTGAGGGTTTGGACATTTTTTCTTCAGTTTCCAGAGGAAAGGTCAATACTAGCTGTGAGTAATTTTCTTAACTCTACAGAAGTGGAAAAATAAGTGTCACTCCCCTATTAACCCCACTCCCAATCTTTAAATTTTGATGGAGTTGCCCAGACCAAGGGACAAAGTTTGAATTTTTGGCTCCAGCATATGTGATAAATCTACTTCCGTATGTTACTTACACCACCATTATTTTTCTGCTCTCCACGGAGTTCCAAATGTTCAAATTCCTTGATAATGAAGATTTAGGGCTTGCAGATATTGGGGCTTTGTGAAAACAAACAAAAAACCTGTTGTGGTTGTTTTTGTTGAAAATGACAGCTGTTCATACTGTCATTTCTCTTTCTGTAGAAAAGGAGTAACTGGAGTATTAGAGTCAGTTTTCATTGTAGAAGAGAGATTAAAACTTGTTAGAAAGGCTTGTAGACGTTGGATTTTGGATGAATGGTGTAAAAACTGAGGAAATACTGTAATAGATTGATTTGTTCATTCAGGACAGTCAGTATTGTAACAAGAGCTACTCAGATGCATCCATAAAATATAAGAGAATTTCTTTGGGGTTGTCTGTTCCCTGACTATGCTGTGTCTTTGCTTTATCTAACTATCATCTTGATCTCTTAGAGAGCCCTAGTCACACTTGCTGATGGCCCAAATCCTTTGAACCTGTGTAGAGGGTCTTTAAAAAGCAGCAAATGCTATGGCTAGAATTATAGGATGGCACACTCAAAAAATCAGGAATCTTAGGTTTCTACAAAAATTGATGAAACTCAGCTGCCGCTGGGACCTTCCCACATGTCTGAAATGTCTTGTCACAGTAATGACAACTCAATAGTGCTTCTCTCAAGAAGCTACTAGGCCTCTGAATCAGTTTGCAGCCTACCTGAAAATCCTTTGAAGATTATAATAGCTAAAAACGCCCTTTAAAAGGTAAAGTAATAACATTATTTTAAAAGTGCTGTTCTTTATGCCTAGAATCAGTGTTTCAGCTTTTATTTTACCATAGAAGCAGAGATGCTGTGAAAAGCAAAAAGCAAATGTAGCTATCTGAAGATGAGAGAGATGGATCCTAATCAGTTCTTAGCTGGAGACTGATAAAAGACTGCCTGCATGAATGTTTGCCTTCTGTTTGGTTGACTGCCCCAGACCGATAGGCACAACTGGTTTTAATAAAGTAGTTTGCAATCTTGCTTACATGACCGCAGTACAATTGCGTGGCTGCATTGCATGGATTGTATAAAGTCACTGAATAAAGCAAACCAATGTTCCACCCACACAATTGCAACCTAAAAAACCCCCACTCAAATGTCTAGACACTCTGTACAGTGTGACAACTGTTAGTGCAGTGCTTGATGAGTAGGGAGAGCTCTTGTATAAAATATTTCCCTGTACAAATATCTATGTGAATTGTGCAAATGAGGCAGGTTTTGTGGGAGGTCTCATCTTGATAATAAATAGATTCTTTGCCTCCTTGTTTCTCTTCTCACAGGTACTGCAATGAGCATTTGTTGTGCCCCCCTCATGTGTTTTGGACAGGCTGGGGGCCGTGGGAGCGCTGCACAGCTCAGTGTGGAGGAGGGATCCAGGCACGGCGCAGGACATGTGAAAATGGTCCTGACTGTCCTGGCTGCAGTGTGGTAAGCAAGTTTCAGCTTTCTCTTCATCAAATATCTATGGCCATATACCATGGATGTCTCTATGTCATGGAACCATAACATCATTTAAGTTTGAAAATACTTCTAAGGTTATCAAATTCAGTCATTAACCCAGCTCTGCCAACTCCTCCATTGAACCATATTCCCAGGAACTTCATCTACACATGTTTTAAATACCTCAGGGATGGTGACTCTGCCACTTCTCTGGACAGTCTGTTCCAGTGCTTGACAACCCTTTCAGTGCAGAACTTTTTCCTAATATCCAATCTAAACCTCCTGTGGCAAAATTTGAAGCCATTTCCACCTGTCCTAACACCAACACTTTATGCCCATAAAGAATCTGTGTATGTCTATAAGCTCTACCCCAAACATTAGTAGTCACCAGTATGTTCTTGTCTCTGTGTTGCTTGTGTGCTGAAATCCACACAATTCCTCAATCAGAAATATATATATAATTAAGCTTTTACACAGTATCATCTAGAATATAAGCTTCCTGAGGCGAGGTTGGTGGAGATGTAGATGTTAAAGCTAAGTTTCACATTTAAATACATAAGGAGCCAATCAATGAATTCATGGAAGCACAAGGAAAGTGCTGAGGTGAGACTGGATAGCAGCAGTGATCTTGGCAGAGCAGCAGCCTAGCAGATGTTAGGCTTTGAAGCTACAGTGGGATGATTTGAATGAGTAGAAGTGCTTTATGGATACCCAATTTATTAAGAGAAACTTTGGGAAAACATGTAGGGGATATTTCTTATATCTGAAAAAGTATAGGTGGTGGGTAAAGAGGTAGAAGTAATTTCTTTTTCTTTTCACAATTAAACCAATTTTTACATGTCTAAATTTCAGAGTGCCTTCATTCTGATGTTTGTCATAATCTGTGGTCTATTTGTTAATTGGCAGTAATTCAATACTAAAGAAAGGATAATTTATTACCTTTTTCTGATTTGAAGGTTTTGTGCATTTTCCCAGGAATTGTTCTCTTTTTTAACTTTATTCTGGTGATATAATTGCATTTTCAGTAGATTAAAAACATCCAACAGGTTTATTCTTTTATTTCAGTTCAACTTCAAGAATCAACCTAATAACTTTAAATTCTATCAAGTTTTCCAAAATATTTGTCTCTCTCTGATGGTATACCAAAAAAGCAGACATATGGTCTAGAACTATTGTTAAATCTTCCTGACTAGCACTGAAAAGAGCACAATATGAAGGTTTTCTCTCTCATTTGTTCCTATTTATCCTATAATAATGTTTGTGAAATATAGCAGTATTTTATTTTGCAGAGAATCTTCCCATGGTCTTAAATCAAAAATATGTGGCTCTAATTTTCTTGGAAAGCTCCATGAGGAAAGTAGGAAAACCTTTAGTGTCAAAAATTCTTATTATAACTGATTTGAGATTAATGGTACTTGTAATTCATTAACAGTCTTAGCACATACTCTGCTGCATCACAGAACAGTTACCAGTTCAGCTATGGAAATGTTCTGGAAATCTTTTATTAATTAGAAAATTATTGTGTTGATGGTTTCAAACTTTGGAGTACATAGTTGTCTTGCTAAAACTTAGGCACCAATGGAAACTCATCCAGTGCAGAAATCCTCTATAAACCCTGGTGTTCCTACAAGACAAAGGACTGTGGTATAAAGTCTGTGTTCTGTTTAAGTTTCACTGACTTTGAACTTTTGAGTAACCTGCTTTGACTCAGAGGTTTTGCAGTCATAGAAGGGCCTTGTCACTAAGGAGATAAAAGTACTTTGTTTCTTCTCAGAGTTTGTTTCATTAATGTAAGAAAGTGCAATCAGGAATATTTTTATGCCTTCTTTTATTGTTGAATGGATTTGATATTTATATTAATGAAGTCTTATGGATGGGGAACAGGAATATGAAACTTGTTGGATATTCTTCTGTTTCAACCAAATTTTTAGTTTTATTATAGTAGGTATGTATCTTTCAATCAGTTAAAATTATGAATTTTTACCATAGTAAATAAAGGAGAAGTTAATGTGTCTTCATGCTACTATTTTTCATTCTTTACTGGTTATGGTGATACTCAGCTTAGGTTGTGCAAGATATTTAGTGAATTTAGTTTATTTAAAAGAAAAACTTTTATCCTGACTATCTCTGAGTACTTGAGAAGCTAAAAAATCTCGGGAAGTGTTGCAGTGAAAGTGGTAGTATTCTATCCTATCTGCTGTTTGCTTTGTCTATAGTAAAAGATGTTATGAGCCACACATTGGCCAGATGAATTAAAGGCGCAGTTGGGAGTAGGCTCAGGGACTTAAAATGCCTGGTTCTCTCAACCATTAAATGATAGCTTTAAGGAGACTTCCCAGGTTTCTGGTTTACCTTCCTCAGTGAGGATGAGCTCTATGAAACCTTCACAACATTTGAGCAGCATGAGTTGCAGCTGAATAGTTCAGTGTCTGTGGCTTGTGAAGAGGAGAGGAAAAAGGGGTAGAGAACATGTTATTTAAGAAGATAGTAACAATGTTAGGATTCATTTCATCTTGAAATGAAATTTTTGGTGCATCAGAGGTGTAGGATGGATGAAATGCTATCTTGGCACCCCTTTCAACTGTGCCAATCCTTTGTTTTTAGAACCATTTTTCAATAGGGAGTCATGGGAGAAAAAATCAACTGTTTTTATGACTTAAGAAAGGAAGTCTTACAGTCTTCTTGCCAACACTATCAGGGGACCAGATTTAATTTCCTAGGAGAACCTGCCTTCTTCTGTTTTCCAATCTGCAACCTGGCTGTGAGACTGCAGTATAGCAAATCCTAATCTGTTTTTCAGTCCTTATTTTGCAGCTTTTGCCATATTAATTGCAATTGTCTGTGTCTACCTGCTGATTTATACTAGATAATTTTTAATGAAGAGTGTTTCTTCCTTTTAGTTTGATTGTATAGCTCCTAGCTGCAATATCACAGCAGGCAGCTACTGCCTGTGTTTGTCTTTTTGCATGTTTCTCATCAATCAGTTCCTTGACTTTATCTGTCTTATAGCTGATATCAGCCAAGCCACTTGAATATTTTTTATCAGGACTCAGTAGAGTTCCCTACCATTATTTCCAACTTATTTTATAAAATAATAATGATAAATCTTTTGATGCATATAAATATTCCACAGAGAGAAAACTGTGATGATATCTTAAAGACGTGTCTGTTGCTTAAGTACACTCAATACATGAAAATGGATGGGCAGAGACTTAGGACTGAAGGCATTTTCACTGAATACAGAAAACCATAAATCAATATGATACAGGAGAATTAGACCATAGAGACTCGTAAAGGTCAAAAAGATGAAGTTCAAAATCAAAATCTGGAGTCATAAAGACCTGTTAAAGTCTTTAAGTTAATCAAAGCAACTAAAGAGTGCTGAAATTTGTCTAATAAGGGATAGAACCATCACAACCAAATTCAAGAGCAGCCAAAATTTGCTAATAGAAAGCTTAAGCAGATCACAAAACAGGTATTAACCTCATGTATGCAGGTGATACAGACACTAGGGAGGAAACTGTGGAATTCTCTGGACTGTGCTAATGTGACTCAGAGGACAAACATCTTCAAGTTTTACAGCATACTTAGATAAGCTGTATGTTTCCTTCAGAAAATGCTTCTCTTCCCCTGGGAAGCATAATCTCACTTGAATTTGCCTCGGGCCTGTAATAAAAGAATAACTTTTTAAAAGAATTATTAATAGAATGAGGACTTTAGTTTGGGGCTCAAGTTGGGTGACATGCTTTATGTGTATATTTGTCTGGGTTCTCATTTCAGTCATGCTAACCTATACTTTAATCTTAGTTTTTGTACTGGAAGACTGGTAAAGGTTATATACTTTCCACATACCAGAACAAAGCATGCTGTGTTTTGCTGTGGAATGAAAAAAGGAGGAATTTTATTTGTTTTTAATAAAATATTAGCTATTTTTGTATTCATTTGTTTAAATTATTAGCATTAGTATTCTGGCATTGTTCTGAACATAAAACTTTTGTAAGAAAATTTATTTGTATTCTAGAGTTTTTGTAATGAAACAGGATTAAAAAAAAGAAAAAAGTCAGAATTTTTTTCTTTCATCAATTTTTAAAGGGAATTCTAAGATGGAAGGTTTTCAGAAATATTTTGTCTATCAGAAAGAACAGTCTGCCTTTTCATACTTGCCATCTCACAAAGTAAGTTTGAAATTTCTAGTCCAGAAAAGTGACCAGAAAATAAGATTATGATTATGCTTTTTTAAATAGTTCTTTTTAAAGTTTCCATTTGAATTAAGAAAAATAATCTATTGCAAAACCAGAAAACAATCTCACAAGCATGATGCATAAGAAATTGTACCATTTTTATGATGCTTGCCCACTTTATTCTCATTTCCTTTTTCCATCCTTATTTCTTTGTAATGCAGATTTCACTGGGTATTAGCTGGTTTTTTACGTTTTAAAAGTTTAACAAAGTAGATTCTCTCTTCTTTTGATGCTACACATGCTACTGCAATTGTAACAAGTTATTTGAATGGGGTAAAAAACAAAAAAAAAATCAAAATAATAAGAAATAGTTCCAGAAAATGCTAAAACATATTGATCAATGGTCCATGTCTGCTTAACTTGGTCAGTAAAGTGAGTTACCAGCTTGGCATTCATGGTGAAGGTAAATGTGAAATATAAAGTGGTTGAACTGGTGTGCATATATGTCCAAATGTGAGCTATTATAGGTGGTATTTGGGTACACATCCAGTGACCATTTTGCTGTTCCATTTATTTAATTTTGAAAAAGAGGCTAAACTGTAAGGTGCTTGCTTTCTTGCTTAAAACAGAATAGTGTGAAGTGTCCCTTTATTTTTTAGAAATGTAATTTCTGAAGTGATTTAAAGCTGTGAAATACATTTTTAGCTACTGGAAAACTGCCTCTACTTCAAACTATTCAGTTCAACCTGTGTCAGTTGCCACTGACTGCAGTCCTCTTCTGAGATTCCGGTAGCAAGCTCTCTCAGGCACTTCCAGGTCCTGTAAAATAGCTTCTTGCATGGACCAATGCCATCTGACTTATAATCGCTTTCAAATCTAATTACAAGGGTTTGCCAAAGCGAGTGTTCTCACACTCAAGAACTTTGAATTGGGCATATGTGGGTCTGTCATACAGATGATGAATGTTTGATTCAGAAGTCCAAATCTTATTTAAAAAACACAGGAAACAAATTTGAGTGCAGCTGTGCATAAGCTTTCTCAAGGCTTTGGGTGCAGGCAACAGCCAGTGTGTGCCTCGAGGTCAAGTGACAGCCAAGTGCCTTCATCCCGTTAGGGAGTTGTACTGATCAGAGATAGGGGACCAGATTTGCTCCAGCCAGAATTTGCTCCACCGTTTCCTAAAACACCAGGCACACTGGAGTGTGTCCCGTCTCAGGTACCGCCATTTGTTGCAGTTTTCAGCAGTTCTTGTGCTGCAGATGTAGTTTTCATTATTGTTATTTAGATGTAACACTGTACACTCAACTCCATGAGGCCCTACGTTTGAGTTGTGGTCACTGCTATCTCTGAGAGCCACAAAAAGCTGAGGTTCCTGAAACCCCCTTCATTCTGTGCCCAACAGGCACAGTGCTGGGCTCAAGGACTCAGTGTTAAGAAACATGAACTTACTGGATAAGTTTTGAATGTGAATGAAAAAGGAGGAAGATAGGAAGAAAGAAGCTTGGGTGCCAAAGTTTTGTGCTGCACTAATTTTAAACTGAACTAATGTGCAAAACCAAAACTGGAGGATATTTCCTAAGGACTTGTGCTTCATGGAGCCTGAGGTTTTATTCATTGCTGTGGACCTAGAACATTCAGTTATCTCTGGAAAGTAATCTGTAACTGTCACCAAAGACTAAAAACCAGAACAAAAAAGCAGATGGCATAGTTTTAGCTTAGTTTTATCAAGTAATAGGGCTTACAGGATCTTATTGTAGTCTGTCAACTATTTTTGCTCTTCTGCTCATAAGTAAGGCATCCACTCCCCCAATACAAGTAAATTTAATTGGAGGGTGGTCTTAGATGACAACATGGAATTGCAACAGGTTGCATGAAAAACAGTCACTCAGTAAAGGAAAAAAGAAAAACTAAATTAGTTTCTACATTGTGAAACAGATTTGCAGCTGAGCCCATTGCTTGGTCCAAGTGGTGTCAGGTGCTGGTCAGTGAATGTAACATATCAGCACACAGGTTGTTTGGGGCTAGACACTGCATCTCTTTTAATTTTTAGCACTTGGACTGCTAAATCCTGTGGGCAGGAGATACGGGAAGGGGAAATGAGGGAGGATTAAATAGATCAACTTAAAAGTCTTGAAATACAAACTTAGAGGAAATCAGGCTGCATTAGTTCCAGTACTTGTGGATATAGTTTTTTGTATTGCTTGTGCAGGTTTGTTTGATACATAAGTAGTATTTCCATGAAATCAGAATTGACATAGGGAGAGCTGTAAAAGAAAA